>JABFPM010003650.1:0-14010 GCA_022817325.1 Idris sp. 1 HC-2018 | reverse complement strand
TTTTCGAGGTAATGGCCCATTAAAAAAAAAGCGTCAAATCATTTCTTCTTTTTTCGACCATCAGTGGCTGCATTCGGCTGCACTGTCACGGTTCCGAAGGTCGCGAGTCTTTTTGACGCGCCTAAACACATCTATAACCTTACTTTGAGCGTTGTCAATTGTCGTTGTTGCAAGGCTTCCTTCGTTGCTTGAGCTTTTATCTTCATCGCGGCCGTTTCTTGTCTCTGCTTTGTCTGTCTCTGTGGCTCAAATATACACACACAGACGGAGAGAGACGTGTGTGTACGTGTTCATGCTTTTGTGTACGCGCACTTTACACGCGTATGTGTGAGACGCGCGAGCATATACATGTATAGAAGTAACCACTTAAACACATTTTTATATTCATTTTCCCTGCATTGCTATTTTTGTAACATCTTCATTTGTACGGGCACAAATTATTTGACGCCCCCTGCCCCCTCCAAAATTTGAGATTACTTTTTGCTTTTTGTTGAAAAAATTGCAGCATTGGATGACTTATTAATATTTTGTTAAGAAAGCCGATAAGCTTTGTAATTATATCACAAGTTTATATAATAATAATAATAATGCAACTGATAATACAGTTGACAATTTTGAGTGAATTCATTTTCCTGGCTTTGTCAAAAATTTCGTGAAAAACGTCAAAGGTCTTTTTCTATTTGGCAAAGACCGTTTGTTACTCGCCAATTATGAAATTCTGTTGACACTGAAAATTGTTTTATTTATATTTTGTTGTATTTTTGTGTTTAATAAAATTGATTTTAATATTTCTTTTTTTAATACTTGACGGACGTTTTGGTATAATGTTCAAAATTAGACAAAGAAAAACAAATGTTTATTGATAAAGATTAAATTTGACACTTGAACGTGAGATAAAGACGCCGACAGCGTGAATTGTCTTGAAAAAATAAACTGTATTTATAATTGCATATTGAAATATCAAAAGTTGAATATTTTTTTGTCTTCGTTTTTTATGCAAAATTTACATTTTGTACAAAGTCATAATAAAATTATTTGATCATATTTCTTTCTTGAAATGTACACATTGAAACATAAAAAAATCATGAGAATGAATAATTAGGCTTTCTTATATTAGAAATCTAATCAATTTTACGTAATTATATACTGTAAAAAATAGTGCAACTCCTTTAAAAGATTGCATGATAATAAATTATTATTTTTAAAAAAAGGAAAAAAAATGTACTTTGTTTTCTATCAGTTAACGAATATTTTAGATTTTGATCATTTTACATTTTTTGTGTGTATTAATAGATATAAGGATCTATATCGAGTCCTCGTATTAAGAAGACGTGACTTATACATGCAGCACAATAACTAACATATATATGCATATAAATATATATGCGAAAAAAGGACTTGATATTTATATATATATCAAAATGTATATTATATATTGTCATTCGTTCGTTTTTTTTTTTTCTCAATAAAAAATATTTTTTTCGTCAATGCAGTCGAAATGCACAAAAATGTGCACTTGCAATCTATTTTTTTTCTATACCAATTTTATTTTTCTAAATTAAAAATAAAAATGATCAAACAGTTAATATAATAAAATGACATCAAGACAAATTATGATGATTGAAAAATGATTCAAATGTATATTCAACAAGTTAACTTGGAATTTCTTATGCCTGTTTCACGCTCGTAAAAACTATAAAGTTTTCTTATTAAATTTAAAAAATGAGTTTTTTTTGTTACTTTTAATTATAAATGTAAATGTAATTTTACAATTAAACGGTTAAATATGAGATCAATAATTTATGCAAAAACTTTTGCTAAACACACTGCCAATTGGAATCTATTCATAAATTGTGCATCACTATTTGAGTATTAATGTATTACTAATTAAACATAAGAGACTTCGCAATTTAAATATTTACACTTTGAGATGAACAAAAAAACGGCTGCATTTATAATTAGATTTTGGAAACGCATTTCTGCAAGATTATGCATTTTTGATGCAACGATAGTGCCCATCTAGCTGTACTTTAAATATCAGATTTTAAATGAATAAAGTATTATTTTCTTCACTGCCACTGCCAATGTGCAATATCATTCACCTTTAGCACTATTTACATAGTGCATTGAAGTTGTCTGAGAACAATGTAAACTCCTCAACAGAATAACTCACTTGACTTAAAAAATTAGAGCAAAAATGACTTTTAAACTTTTTTGAATGTTGCTTTTCATTAAAGAGACTAAAATTATTTAAATTCAAAAAAGGAAATCTTTTTTTGATAATTTAGCTTTGATAAAATGTTGTTAATCTTTTTGTTTGTATGAATTTCAGGTCCATTTACAAGCGGCCCCGTTACCTCGTACATAAAATTAAAAAATCCAACCAAAAATAAAGTTTATTATAAAATTAAAACAACAGCTCCCAAAAGATATTGCGTAAGGCCAAACTCAGGTGTCATCAAACCCAAACAAGTAGTCCAAATTGCAGGTAAAATTTCATTTTTTATTTTCATAATATACTGTTAAGGTAAAATTCTAATCATTAATATTGTATCTCGTTCCAGTTTGTTTACAACCATATGATTTCGATCCTACGGAGAAAAATAAGCATAAATTTATGGTTCAAACAGTCATAGCTCCAGAAGGTGATACTAATGATGACTATCAAGTTGATGTTGTAAGTTATATTCAGTAATTATTTTTATTATATATCTTAAGCTACAATTATCAAAGTAATTATATCACAAAATGAAACTTGTGAATAAATGTTAAATATTTTTTTCTTCATAAAATGTATATATTATTGATTTTATTTTTAGTGGAAGAATATTACTCCAGGCCAGTTGATGGACTCGAAGTTAAAGTGTGTCTTTGAAAATCCTCTGAATACCCCAACTAAAACAGCTCCTGATGCTGCGTATATTAAGAATGACGTGAATTCTTCTAACGATGACGAAATTACGACCGGTGATTCCAGTGCCACATCGCCAAAGGTAACACCACAATTATTTTAGTATAAAACTGTATATAAATCGGAAAAATATATTAATAATTTGTATTTTCTAGTCTCAGTCACAATTAGAAGACAAATATATCAAAGCTGTTCACGAAGTTAAGCAGTTGCGGGAACATGAAAGTAATTTAAGACAGGAAAACTTGGCATTAAGGGTAAATTTACTGTTTATTGTTTAATTTGATGTCTTATTTTGCAACTCATAGGTGAATCTTTTTTTTCATCTTTTTGTCTTTATTAAATGCATTTATTTGAAAAATATGTATTACACAATGCTTATTATAAGAACATCTTTATTTAACAAGAGATTGTCACGTTATGTTAACATTATTATTCCTGACTCGGTAATTTTTATCATGATGTATTAAATTTCAATAATAGTTTAAGAAAATAAGAAAACTATTTATTTTGATGGACTAATTATTGACTACGTATAAACATATAGTTATTTTTCATGATTTATGGATTTTGAGTTTTTTAAAATGCATGCTATACAATAATAGCAAAAGAATTATCTTTTGTGTAAAAAAAAGAAAAATTTTTTGTATTAATCAGTTTAAATTCATGTAAATAAAAGTGTAGTATCGATTTGAATACTTTTAAAGACTGAACGAAAATTAGAATAAAAGTCACTTTGTTTTAAATAATGAAAAAATAATACAAAATTATTATAACATTTACTGTATTTCGTTGTCATCGATCCGAATTTTAAACTCTGTTTTACATAAAATGGTGGACTATTCATCAGAAAATTACAATAAATTTAAATTGATCAGCATTTTTCTGAGTTCAAATTATTGGAAATTACATTAGTGTACTAAATATTTGTATTTAGTAAATTATTGAATTATTGAGATGTAATCTCGAGATTTTTTCTGGTATTTATACAAAATCGACATAAAAGGAGAATTTATAACTGGCCGTTTAAAATAAACCGACGATTAAGGAGATCAATGACATACTTGTTAAGTAATGAATTACTCATTTTAGTTAAACATACCTTTTTTGTGATCACACGAAGTTTTGCAATAAATACAAATAAATAATAACAAAGAATAATTTGTATGAACATTTTAATTTATTATTTAAAATTTCACATAAAAAGTTTTGTTTGTATTAAATAAATTGGTAGTTTTAAGTTTAAAAAATACAAATATTCATACAACATTTTATTTTGCAGGAAGAAATGTTGCAATACCGAAATGCTGCAAAGAACGTTGGTAAGGACACGAGTTTTGCTGGCGTGCCTGGTTTAACGTCCAGCAACAGTTCCCAGTTGTTCCCGATATCGACAAGTATAATCATCTCCATCGCCATGGTTATAGTCGGTTATCTATTGGGCAAACTAATTTGAGCAGTTTCTGTCTCAAACTCACGCCGTATCCCAGAACCGATTTTTCTTAAACTTCCTGACACACTTTCCATTGACGCTACACAATAAAAAAAATTCAATTGTGATACACACAACAACAAAACAAACAATAATATGTCAGAACATAACTTGCTAATGTGAAAACCAAATAAATGTCGCGTAGGGAAAGTAAAAATTGTCGGGTATGGCTTTGCATTTAACAGATCGTTATCGGGAATACAGTGGGATTGGTGACGGTTTTTAAGACAGAAAAAAAAAGTTACAAAAAGAAAATTAAAAAGCAAAAAATAATGTAAAAGAAAAGAGATATAGTGTACACATTCAAAGAAATTTTGGCGACTATACGGTCAACTCTGACCATTTTTATTAACATGGAAATATCTTCAACTACAGACGTGATTTTTATTATTATTATTATATTTTATCGAAAACAGGATGGATTTAATTAATTAATTTACAGTTTCGTTCTCATTTTAAAATATTATAATATATATATATGATGTGTATATGATCTATGTCAAAATGTTAAATTAACTGACACTAATTTTAGTTTAATGAGCAATTAAAGATCATCAATATAATAGATCGTTTTTAAAACTTATTTATTATGATGATTGTTCATAATTTTTTATTTTCATTTTATTCTTTTTTTTCTCCCAACTTTTCTGCATCCCGTTTCATAACAAGAAAAAAGTTTGTCCTACTAAATAAGAAAAAACGTCTAAGACGATTGTGGGCGTTGTACTTTACAGCCGAAACGGGTAGGATAGTTGTGACTTTCGGAAATTCGATGTTCGATTGGTGACACAAACAACCATGTTCGGTGCTTCGCATAAATCTTTTGAAACAAAATAACAAATCAATGATAAAGTCGTTTAATTGAAGTGAAAAAAACTTAAATAAACAGAAGAAAACATTGGAGTACAACGGAAAGCATAATATATATAAATATTATTATATCATAGCTCACGTGGATATATGCAAAAAATTATAATATAAAATCTGTACTTTAGACATAGAGCCGACCGTAATAAAAAGCGTGATTCTAGGCATAGTTTTTTTTTATTTCGTACAAATGATTAAACCTATACAATTGTAACTAAATATACTGTAATAAATTGTTGTTGAAATGATACTTTTTAATTTATTTTTCAAAAAAATGAGTGCAATTTTTGTTTTAATTTTAAAACTAAATCTTGATTTACTTTTGATGATAGTTTAGTATTTATAAGTTTTATATTTTACATTTAAAGTGTTTTGCATTAAATTGCTAGTTAAAGTCTTAATATTTTGATTGTAAATATTTTTAAAAATTATGAATATTGCTCAATAGTGGTTAATAAAAATACCTATCTGAAGTTGTATTCATTATTGAGATTTCACACTTTTCGGTTGGTACTGCAGACTGCAGTGTCTGCAACATGAACCTTACAAATCAACAAAAAAGATAGGTTTAAAGAATTAACCTTAAAGTTAGATGTATATTTGCTTTTATCCTTATTTAATTCTTTTAATATAAATATTTTCAATATGAATTCCTTGCGGGGACGTGTTTATGATGGGTAAGAACAAAAATTAAAATATTGTTCACCAATCAATAAATATATTTTAAGAAAATGACATTTATTATTTCATTGTTTATTTGATACAGTATAATTTTATTTCTTTTGATTTGTACTCAATTTAATTTTTAATTTATGATTATTTATTATAATATTAGGAAAAGTTCATGGATTGTTTTATCTCAATTATCAAAGTGGCTTCGAAACAACAGTTCAAGCACATCAAAAATAACAATACCAAATAGAATTGAAAGATCGCCAACTGATATTTTAAAGGTATTTAAAATTATTTTAAAATGAAATAAAACTTAATTTCGTTTTTATTAAATTTTTCTAAAAAAAATTCAGTAATTACTCAAACATTCAATTGCAAAACATACATTTGTTTATATTAATAGTTTTTATTTTTAAATATCAAAATAAAAATGTTAAAAAAATGCAGGCTTTAGAATCTACGATTACCAGAGATCCAACAGCTATGCCCTACAAATTTGCAGATGATCCGTATTTATTGCCATATTCGAA
This sequence comes from Idris sp. 1 HC-2018, assembly GCA_022817325.1. Classification (NCBI taxonomy): domain Eukaryota; kingdom Metazoa; phylum Arthropoda; class Insecta; order Hymenoptera; family Scelionidae; genus Idris; species Idris sp. 1 HC-2018. The sequence continues at coordinate 7,538 of JABFPM010003650.1, read as the reverse complement.
TTACACAAAACGTACTTATGTATTGTCAATGGAATCAGGCAAAAAAGCTGCCTTGTGGATTCGAGAACAACATTCTGAATGGTTTCAACATCAGGAAGCAGATCCTCCTATCGAAGTAAAAATTTATCTATTTTATTTTATAAATATATATACAAAAACTATTTAATAAAACGAGTATATTTTTAATAGCTAAACTAATAATTGAAAGAAGATGCTTATTAATTTTTTATGATAAATAAACATAAAAATGCAAAAGGATAGACACTGAAAATAATACAAAGACTTAAAAATTAATAATAGTTTATAATAATGTAAATATGTTTGTAGGCATTTATTCCAAAACCTGTATATACAGAAAAAAGTCAAGTATCTGAAGAATTGTTATTAAATACTATTAAGCAAGCACAAATTGATGAAGCAATGCATATTTATAAATTGCTTGAAGAGGATGTCTCAGATGAAGCAAAACTATCGCTGTTTGAAATGCTTTGTTATTACAATAATGAAGAACCTGCTAGTGACGAATTTTTAGAAGAAAAGTGGTTAAATAATCCATTAAATGAACGACGTTCCTGGAGGTAATTTATTGAAAAATTATATTTGAATTTAACATTTTATATATATATTTAAATTTTATGCTAATTTTCACATTTTAAAACGAGATAACTGTTGATTGCAGAAATGATCCAGAAATAAATAAATTATTTGCACATTTATCAGAAGGAGAACCAAAAATTGCTTCGGTTGCTTACAATACAATGATATCTGCTTATGCGAAATATTTGAAGGTACATACAAGTGGAATATTAAAAAAAATTAATATAAAAGTTGAATTTTAACGATAAAGTTATTCATCATTTTTCTTTTTTTTTACATTTTGTATAGGTTGAAGAAGCTCATGATTTAGTGACAAAGTGCGAAGATAAAGGGTATTTATTGAATTTAAACTCTTATAATGAGTTGATCTCATTGATTGCTCAGCAATCCGGAGATATGAGAGCACGATGGGAAATGATTCAAAATAATTTACTAAAAATGAAAACAAATAAAATAAGGCCCAATATTCGAACTCTCAATGCGTGTCTTGAAGTGATAACTTCAAGTTTCACCGGCCAGACTCCTAACATGATTCAAAATTTAATTAGCGAGTTTCAACAGCTTAATATTAAACCATGTCTGGCAAGTTATCATTACATAATTCAGACTCTACGTAAAAAAGGTACAGATTCTTGTTTAACATTGAATATGTATAATATAATTTTATAAATAAAATTTAATTTTTGTTAGACCAACTCTGTCATTTAGTACTTCGCGAAATCATTGATGAATTGGAAAAGTGTGATGAAATTCAAATTCAAGATACGAAAGATACTTATTTTTTCTCCACTGCAATGAGTATAGCTCGACAAACATTCGATTTAAATGTAGCTGAAAGGCTTCATAATTTGTTACTCAAAGAAAACAATTATAAGTTCATTGGAAATGCATTCAAGGTATGATGAATTTCAGTTAATTAGTAATATTTTGCCTAATTTTAATAACTATGACAAATTAATTTACAGGAAAATACGTATTATCGAAATTATATAATACTTTTGTTATCAACAAAACCTTTACCAGAATTTGCAAAAATATATGTAAAATTGGTTCCTAACATTTATATCCCTGAAACCAAGGTGATAATGGAAATTCTGCAGACAATGACCAATAATCCTCCAGAAAATGTTGTTGACATGATACCGATGATCTGGAGTCATATTGTCATTTTCGATTATGCCACAAAAAGTGATATAATTACTCTATTTTTTGACATTGTAAGAAATTTAAACAGCGACGATGAACGTTTGAAAAATGAACAAGCAACTATCGCTTGGAAATACTTTGAGTTATTAAAGGTGATTATTTTTTAAATCACAACTTAATTAATGTAAAATGATATTAAAGACTTTAGACAAAAGTTATATACATATTTCAATAAATTCTGTATTTTAATATTTTTTCTACAAGATATTATAATGTTGATTTTTTATATATTATTTAGGAACATCTTGACAGAAGGAAAAAAGCCTTGTTCATTGAAGCAAATGTTCTCGGAAACATGCTCGTTTTATTAGCACGCCAAAACATGTTCGACGAGATATGCCAGATATTTGAATTTATTTATAAAAATGCAACTATTATAAATGGTATAATCTCAGAACAAACACTTCGTCTGGTTTTGAATATATCTATTTCACAAGAAAACGTGCCAGCTGCTCTTGTAAGTGTTTTTAATTACTGAATAATAATAATATAATATACATTTTTTATTAACATCCCTACAATACACCGGTGGGTTTTCTTTGTTTCGTTGAATTTTAATTATGGTCTTAACTTTTAAAAATAAATGGGTATCACCATTCAATTATTCTTAAAAGAAAAAAAAGAAACTTCAACGAAAACTCTTTTGTCCTGCAAAGTTATTGGAAATAAACTCTGTAATATATGCTAAGAAAAGCGAGTGAAAGATTTTTAAAGACAAAAATGACACCATCGGTATCAATAACGTACACACAAAAGATTTGTTTCACAATTTTTATTAAACAAATTTTGCTATTTTATGGCTTTTTTATTTCTTACCAAAAATGTATTGAACACAACTTTAATTTGTCTATATTTTTATGAGAACTGACAGTAATTTGCATACCACCTGCTGTATCTATAAATACATAAATAATGTAAATTTTCTATGTTAAAAAATTAAGGGTTGCAAGTGATTTAAACCGAAATTTTTTTTCGTTTAAAGAACAACTCTTGCGCTTGAAACTCGCATGAAACTTGTTTGGTTTTTTGATGATTATATTGTTAAATATGATTTTTGAAATACGTGCATTATATTATACTTCTTTTTTTATAAATAAATTTTGCAACAAATATTAAGGCTCTATAAATGTTTCTAAAAAAAGATCGATGGATTCTAGGGATATTACTGTTTAAACATATTATTAATGTTAATCTGTTTCAGTATTATATATTTGTATAATTAATTTGCATTTAAAATTAGATTAATTTATTAAATATATTTTTACAGAATGCACTTGAACATGCAGTGAAATGTGAGTACGAAGAACTTCGAAATTTGGGTAACCAAATAAAAACTTTACCAATGACGTCGAAAGAAGAGAAATTGTTAATTACTTTGATGGGCCCTAAACCGGCGGAAGAATCAGCGGAGAACAAAGTAACGGAAGACCAATAACGTGTAATATGTTATAAATTATGTTTACAATATTTTATATCACAAGTGTAAATTTGTTTTTAAACAATTAATAAATGAATAGATTCATTTTATTTTTTTAAAATTATTTTTAGATTTAGTTTTGCTTCTATGTTTATTAGCGTATGATTCAATTATATTCAAATTCAAACAATTAACTGGCTGAAATGTTTCTTAAACAAGTTAATTTTCTCACAAAGTTAATTTAAAATTCACAATCAAGTGATAACAAAAATTGTTTAATGTGTATAACTTTAAACTGCATTTTTTTGCAATTTAAAGTAAACCGGATCAAAAACACGTTTTATTTTACTTTACGATTTACAGTTATTAAATAAAAACCGTGATAAGCATATTTAAGTTCATTTATCTTATGTTATAGCTTAAATGTATAATCTCATAAAAGCAAAATTGGTTTCGTTACTATTTCACCGTCCCCTCGACAAATATAAAACGCTCACTCCGAGTTGACGGTAATTTGAAGTTGGTAACCCTAGATTCATCTGTAATCGTAGAAACACCGCAATAAATACGCTTTCAAAATTATTTTATTACTTTTTATTGAATAAACACAAGTTTACAAATTTACAATCCAAAATAAACTAAGAATCATTTCTCCTAATAAATTAAATAATCCTACGAAAAAAAAGAATCTCGTTCTATATGTTAATTCAAATATTTAAGCCTTCTTTTTTCAGCATCAAGCAGGCAATTAACAAATGAATTCTAATACAAGTTTATATTATTAATCGCTTGGAGACTGATTGGAATGGAATTTGAGTCACTGATTGGCACTCTGGTATCAATGTCCTTGTCCCTTGAGCGATTGACAAATTGCTTCTGTGTGTGGTATCTTACGCTGGAGGGAGTCTGACCCCTTCGCGCAAATGCCTATTTCCTGCTACGCGTCACACCGGGTGCCGAGTTTAAAGTGGCTCAAGCGAGAGTGACATCTCGGAGAGAATCTCCAGCCATGGAGCCGCAAACGCGTCTCACGCTCGATTCGGTGCGCGAGTTGTTCAAAAAGGATGAGCCCGACGTGGAGATCACGGGCCTCCATGAGGAGCCGGGCTCGGGCCGGGGCGACAATTACACCTCGATGCTGTACCGAGTGCGCGCCAAGGGCCGCAACAAACGCACCGCCGAGTGCTGGCAGCGTGCCATCATCTACAAGATCCTGCCGGAGTCCAAGGGCCGCAGAGAGGCGTTCAAGAGCGAGCTCTTGTTTCGCAACGAGATGGCCTTCTATACGTACGTCTGGCCGGCCCTCAACCAGCTGCAGTGGCCGGACAAGCGGGTCTTCAACGGAGTCGCCAAGATTTATGCCGCGAGATTCGATTTCATTGCGATGGAGGACCTCGGCCATCGGGGATTCAAGATGGCCGACCGAAGAAAGGGCCTTGAGGTGGACCGACTCAAGGCCGTTCTTAAGGCACTCGCCGGATTTCATGCTCTTAGTCTTACTTTGAGACAGTTGAGGTGTGTTGAGCACCGGAGAAACACATTGTTATGTGTAAAGGTTTTAAGGAGATTTCCAACAAAGAAATACAATTTTATTACATGTTTTCATAGTTAAGAGTGCTCTATTTAATAACGTCATTTTTATTTTCTGAGTTTTTTTTAATTCTTTCTAAATAAACATATCTTCTTTGGTATAAATGATATCAATATTCCATCAGATCGTTTGGTTCTTTACGATTTTAAGAACAGTTTTAAAAAATTAGAAGCAAATCGGTTTAAAATTATAGTACGAGAACGTTGTGGACTTGGCATTAATATTAATAATTATTGAAATATTATTGACATTATAATACAAAATTCAAAGTTTGTTCAGTCCTTGTCTAGAAATCTTTATTATATCGAGAAAAGAATTATGAAAATCGGTTGAGGTTTCCCTGTTTTAGCGATTTTGGTTGGATGTTCCCTTAAAGATAATAAAAGCTTTTGTGTGCTGGTTGGTTTCTAAGAATTGAAAATCATCTTTTAAGACTCAATGACAGAAACTTTTTTGGGTAGAAACTTTTATTGCGCGGTATTTTAGTTTTTTTACTTAATGCATTGTATGTTACTGATTATAAGAAGAATCCTGTTTTCATTTATAATAAAAAGTTTTGAAATCTAATTATTATTTAATTGGCTTACTGAAAATGTATCGAATTAACTCTTGTTAGTAAGTTTTAATAAAAAAAATTAAAGACTTTTTAATAATAAAAAAATCAAGATTCTTTAATAAACATTTTATTAACAGATGGACGTAATTAGGAATGACATTCAACTTTAGTGAGGTGAATGTATCATGCAAGTTTATTAACTATTATGATTGAGTGTAAAAATGCCTGCATATAGTTTTGTAAAGGAATTAGTTAAATGAGTAGTTCTTAATTTTACAGTATTTTACTCAACCATTTTAAATATAAAAGATGAATTTATTGTAATTAATATATTATTATCATTATTAATGTAGCAACTGTTTTACTAGACGATTCTTAAAACTGCTGGCATATTTTATTTAATAAAAAAGATGCTGAATCAATTGAATGAACTTCTGAACTTGATTCTGTTAATAAATCGACAATTTTTTAAAGCATTTCCTTAAAGAAAAACGATTTTATAAGAATAATTTATCATTTTTAATTATAAGCCTCTAGTTATTTTTTTACCATTTATTAGATTTTAATTTAGAAAAAAAAAATTTAATTTTTTATTGATGAATTTAATCTTAATTAAACTGAAAACAAAAATTTATTTAAAATATTTCGACAGTTTATAAGAATTTTTCAAAATAAGTTTGAAGGGACAAAAGTTTAGTAACGATAATTTTTCAATTATCCAAATGTTACTAATACAATTTTGAATTCAAATTTATCAATAAAATAAAAAATTAAAGTTTACTTCAATTTAATGTTCCTATTGAGTCTAATACAGTTCAATTTAAATAACTTACTTGCATTATGATTCTGTTTAGTTTTTATTAAGAACATAAGCTTAAAAAATGAATTTATGTTTTTTTTCATTTAAAATGTTTGACGTATTAGTACAACTTTAGTTCATATTTGTTTGAAAAATCTATAATTTTGAAAGTTTAAGAAATTTTATAGTCAACAAAATTTGTATCCTTTGTTCTTTGGCACATAAAAAATATTTTTATTGAAAAACAAAGGTCATTGACCTTTTGGTAATAATTTGTATAGGCAAACTTTAATATAAATTTCAAAATAATTTTTAAATTAAAAAATAATACATTTATTCTCAATGTTTTCTTATTTGTATATTCATAAAATCAATATTTTATAAATTCCCTTTTTAAGAGAATAATCAAGACCTTCTGAACCGCGCATGAAATTCATTACTGAGGTTAACAACTTTATAAAGATACAATTTATCATTACGCACAAACATGTTGTTCTTATAAAATAACCGCTGAGGATACTGATCTTTATTGGTTGAGTTCTAATTGAAAGCTCAAAGTCCAAATGATGAGATTTATCCTTTTAATCCTTAATGATAATGTTTATAAAATCTTTCAAACTCATAAATGAATAAAAATTGCCATTTTTGATTAACCTTTTGGACATCACAATGTGCTCATGTCTACAAATTCTAGCACAAAAAAATCATTATCTTTATCAATAACATTTACTGTAGCAAAAAAAATGATAGCAAAAACTTTTATTTTAGATGAACATGCTTGTTTACTAAAAACATGTTTCAAGATAAAAATGTGTATGTTCATATTAAAGGCCAGATGAATTTGAAAGACTGTCAAGCACTGAGAGTGGCCAGGGTGTGCAAGAGGCGCTGTTTCGTTTTGAAAATGAAGACTGGTATAGAGAATATTATCGCGTGGCAATAAACAATGCAATTATGATGGTGTCCAGTCAATTGCCCGTGAGCATGGAAGAACGCAGAGAAGAAATAATGGGCAAGCTCCGTGCTTTCCTCAACGAAGAAGTTTTCTTTCGAACGATGTGCGAGTTGACAGCTGCAAAAGGGCCGCTCACGGTCTTCTGTCATGGTGACTGTTGGACCAATAATATTTTGTTTCGCAAACAATCATCTTCAGACTTAGAAGTTGGTGTTTATAAAAGACAAAATTTAATATCAAAATTATAACAAATTCAAAATTTGTTTTGCTAACACATTTAATTTGGTTTTTAGGAAGTATACTTGGTTGACTTTCAATTAACTAGAGTTGGCTCTTTGGCTCTTGATTTAGCGAATCTTCTGTACTGTTGTACAAGTGGAAAAGTTCGACGAGCACACATGACACAACTTTTACAAT
>JABFPM010003649.1:0-14018 GCA_022817325.1 Idris sp. 1 HC-2018 | reverse complement strand
TTTGGTGTACGTACTTTTGGAATAACCATTTAATTATACTTTTAATTTTTTTTTAATTAAAATAGTTCGGTTCTTTTCATCGTTAGTAATAACAGTTTATTTTTGATTTGTTTGAAAAAAAACACACACACACAAAATATATATATATATTTTTATATCTAGATTTTTTAATAAATCAACGAAAAATTGTACTATTTTGTATGCAAAGTTTAGATATTTTAATAATTAACACTACAGACAACAAATTCTTAATAAGTAAACAAATTAAGAATATTTTATAAATATTTCTGGTAAAATAACGTTTAAATAATTTTGATTTAAAAAAATATTAATGTTATTAAACGACCAAACTACTTTAAGAATTTATCACAGACATTATAGATTGCTTTTTTGGTTTTTTCAACAAAGAATTTCTTGACGTTTTATTTTTGGGAATTTGTTTTGATTTTTTTCCCCAAATAAGGTCATTCACAGTTCTCAATGACTTAGTTTCTTTTAATTTCGGACTTTTTACCATGGTTTCATTTTGCATATTGAAAACTGCTGTTTTGTGAATAATTTCCGGTTTTTTAGATCTAAAAATCAACAATGAATTAGTTTATTTGTAAGTCATAATTAATTGAGTTAAAATAAGTAAAAAAAAGAATTTACCTTGTTTTAGAAGAAAAATTGCTGTCTGTTTTTAAGTCTAATGTAGTTTCACTATTTTTTAAATTCTTTATTTTCTTATCACTCAATTTTGTGTCTTGTTTTATTCTTTTTGAAGTGCCTTTAAAGTTTTCATTTTTTGTACTCTTTTTCCTTTGACTACTTGTTGCATCATTTTGAATTGCTTCCTTCTCTTTTTTCTTATTACGTGACGATTTCATTGCGAATACATTTTCATAGAGCTGATCTTCTCCATTGTCAGAGTTACCAAAAACATTAACATAAATTAAATGTTCATCGTTATTATGAAAATCTTTGTTATCCTTTTGTTTTTTAAGACTTCGTGTTAACGGTAAATTAGCATTTTGCTTTGTTTTAGACATTTTCGTTATTGTGTTTGAACAAAAATCTTTTTCTACTTGTGATATTACAGGTTTATGAGTTTTTACGGTTTTCATTTCAGCTGAATTGGGTTTATCACTATCAACGTCCTCATTATATTGTTCTTCAAACAAAAAACTTCTGTCTGAACCTAGAAAATAATTACGAATTTTAATTTTTCATTTGAAATAAATGGTGATAAATTTAAAACAAAAAAAATAAATAAAATAATTTAAATGAAAAAAATACCATCCAATAATCGTTGACGAATCTCTTCTTGTTGATCAATAATACGTCTTACTTCAGCTAAACGATTTAGTGCATGATCAGACAAAGGATAATCCTGATTACTATTCTTACTTTTATGCGATGGTTTCATAGACTCTATATTGAAAAATTCCTTCAATTTTTTATCAATTTTATCTTCTTCCTTTTGAAAAACACAGTTCGCATCTGCTGGTAGAGTTGGTTTGTAGAATTTAGAAAATAAATCTTCAATTCTCTTATTATCTATTGTAGGTTTTACATTGAGTACAAGTTGAGCGGATCTTAAAGATGAAAATGGAATATTTCTCATGTGTTGTATTTCAGGTTTAATAAATGGAATATGTACAGTCATTTTGGTCGTACGAGTGATCGGGGAATCACTTTTGTCTGCACTAGAATTTGCTTCACAATCTTTATTTAATATTGATGCCTCCTCGGAATCTGCATTAAAAGATTAATTAAACTGTATACATTTTTTCTTTTTTCAAAAGCAAGAATTTTTTATTTAAAAAACTAAAAACTTACCTTGCACTATTTTCTTCGACTTGAGCATATCACCTGTTATAAAATTAATAGTCGTAATATGTCCTCGTTGCTTCGAGTCACTCTTTTTATAATAATTTACATCAGCTTCATCAGCGATCGATTTTTCCGAATAATTATTATCTTTAGAAGGACTTTCATTAATATTCCTTCTTATTTTATCTGATGACGCATCTATCGGTTGAGCATTATTTTTGATATTAGGATTGGCTGCACCACCAAATATATATTTTTCATATGAAGTGTCCCCAAAATGAGTAACTGGCAAACGACTGGTGGACAAATTTGTGTTGTTTTTGGTATGATCACGTCTCCTTCTGCGAAATCTGTTAGTCGGTGGTGGTTTCCCATCAGTCTCAACGATATTAACTTTTCCAGTATCTGGTGCAAAGTGGATTTCCGTTTTACTAAAACCAACTTTTTTTCCAGGACGACTTTCATCTTTCTCTGTATCATTAGATGAATTACTTAAATGAACGATTGATTTAGTCGGTTTTGAGTTACTTTCTTCTTTACTTATTTGATGTTTCTGATATTTTTCTTTTGATTCTGTAAAAGACAATAAAAAGTAATTATTATATTATTATCAATTATTAATTCAATTATTATATTAAAAACAAAAATGCTTTTAATACATAGTAAAAATATATTGAATTTCAGATGTACCTTCTGAAATTATTGATGGTTTGTTATCAAAGCTATTTATATTACTTTCTTTCGCTAAAATATCGTCGTTGTCTGAAATTGTTTTTTGTGATTGCACATCACCATAAAAGTGTCGGTTACCAATTGGCAAAGATCTTCGAGCTCGGGAATCTCGTTCGAAATTAGAAGGTTCATCGTTCTCGTTATGCACACTCCTTTCTACCAAAATAGGAATATTTTCGCTGGAAGAACTTTTCTTGTTTCCACTTAATGATTTCACTGCTGTACTAGTATTTGCAAAACTTAAATCATCAAATTCAGCAAAATGGCTAAAATTGTTTAGTTTTAAGTGAAGATTTCGGCATAAAATAGATAATTCATCTAGCATCAAATTTTCGGTTGCAGTGTACCAATCCAGATCTACATCAGTTTCATCCTGCAAATAAACATTGAAATTAATAATTATTTATAGCTGAAAATGATTAAAAAATAATTGTGTTTGGGAACAAATTTCCAGTTTAATTTTTTCTGTACAATGAACCAGTTTTAATGAAACGATTCTTTTTACCTCTTCATAACTTTCACTTTCCTCACAAGTTTGCTGGAGCAATTCATTGACATGGTCATCGAATGACCAGTCTTGTACTTCACTCTTGCCAATTTCTTCATCACTGTTAGTCAAACTCCCTGAAGATACTATCAATTCCATATTGCATTAAAAATATCTGCAATGAAAAAAAATTATTAATCAAAATAGTTTTGTAATATGTCAGCTATAATTAAGCAATTAAACTTCAAATTATATATTTCTATAAATGAGCAGATAATTGTTTATTATCATTTTATAGAATATTTCCTTATTTTGTTGGCCTTCAGCAAAGAAATTAAATTGTTCCGTTTCCTTAACAGACTTTTATTAGAAATATTATTAATGTAATCAGAAATATTATATATTTTAAATTAATGATTTTTTTGTCGAGCAATTAAAACAATGTTCTTTTCTTTCAGATTTCTATATCTAAATCAAGTGAAGATAAATGGCAAAGAAAAACAATTGTCTGAGTCTCAATTAAGTTAATCTATATATGTGCATACACTTTGGATTCTAAAGACAATTTCATGCGTTAAATTACTATGATTTATTAATTTAGAAATTATCCCAGTGAAACTGAATCTCAAGTATAACTAAGTAATCGTTTCCTTTTTTAGAAGGTAGGGAAGAACATATACAATGATCAATGAAAGGTAAGTCTGCCTTGGAGATTCTCATTCAGCTGGTGGGATGCGCAAATCAAATGCAATTTTATATACACAAGTTCATTTTACGCGTTGGTTTACTTCAAGGATTCAGTTATCCATGTATTTTTTATAAAATATATAATTAAAAATATTGAATTAAACTTTGTAAAATAAAAGGAAGATAATATATTAAATTTTATTCAAATTATTATTATTAATCAATAATATAGCTGGAGAAATGTATGAATATTTTTAGGAACTTATTTATCTAACCAAACCCATTCAACCGATTTGGTTCACTGGTATCATAAAAAATCATATAACCGGTTAATTAATTCATTTTCTATTACGTTTTAGGTTGTAGCTTTAATATGACTAATCAAAGTCTAATAATGGAACGGTTATAGTTTCTTCAAAACGAAATGAGTAACATTATGATGAAGTGTGTATAAATTATAATTTTTATGGTCAGTAAGTGTTATTCAAATTAATTCTTCATAAACCTAAGACATTTTTTGATTTGAAGTAATTTTTTTTATTACGAAAGATGTATATATCGCTGTTTTTACTCAATTTCTTATTTTTAATTCAAATTATGTATTTATTTAATAAAACAATTATAATTTGATTTTATTAAATTAAAATTAATTTAAAAAAATCATTTTGATTTTATTTAAATGTGAAAAAGTCTTTCTTTTGAAATTGTTTTTTTTCATGCAAAAATTAAATTAATGCAATTAAAACACAATAGAAAGCTGTATATTTTCAAAGTATAATAGGTAGGGATTTATTGCAGAAACTAAGAAAAGTCGATCTCTTTCAATTTCTCTTGAGAAAGTTAAACAGCGTGTAACATGTTATTCGACGAGTAAGTATGTAAATCTACCTGATTCAAAATTCGCACTAGTCATGTCTGTACTTTTGTTATGTTTGAGTAAAAAAAAATTATATGTATTTTAAATTTAAATAAATATATTTATTTAACTTAATGTATATACTTAATTAATTTAATGTTTATAAATTAGGATAATAATAAGACTTTAATTTAAAATATTAAAACAATTTATCAACCAGATTTTTACTAAAGTAATAAAGTTTTATTTTTTCTGATTACTTTTATTAAATTAAAAGAATATTCTACTTTTAATTGGTTATTTTTTAATCATAATTTATTATACGAAAACCTCCTAGATTAATATAAATTAAATTAAATTTAAAAATGAATAATTTAAGCTTTTTTCATTGATGTAATTGAACAAATATGAGTTAGAAATTGTTTTGAATACTATCAGAAATGTTAAGCAAATAAAGATTTATGAAATAATGTTAGAAATAATTTACCTCAATTTTTGAATATTATATCAATATTTGGTGTTACATTAAACTAGTTTAATCATTTGAAAAACAAATAACGTTAAATTAAACTGCCACCGAGTTATAACTTCGAACGAAACACTTCGTTTGTGTACATAAAAGCGTTGCGGCAATGCAACTAAATCGTCGAGAGAGCGGTACTGTCCATTCAGAGTGTGACTTCTTACTGTTCACTGAAACACCGAACAAATATTTTTGTGGGAGGAATCCATGATACCACACCGTTTGAGTGTAGCAATCCGGTTTGGCTCGTTCAAGGCCTACTGAAGTAGACAATTTTCATCAACACCGAGGCGTACGGTGCGTATCGTGTGTGTGGGCAGTAAAAAAATTATGATAAAACACACACTGTGCTCTTTTTCTTCTCTTACATTTAATTTATTCATGAAAACCGCAGAAAATGAATTTTAAACAATAGACATAAAGTTACTGAAAATGCAAAACAAATGCAAATAAACTCGAAAAAAATATTTTCAAACAGTTGTCAGAGGATCTTTATCACATTTGGACAAAATAATGTCGACTTTGCCATTTAAATTTTTGTCCAGAATATTTCCAAAATGACTAAGAAAACCCCTTTCAGAGTCCGAGTGATTGGTCAAGATGACATGGATCCCGTTGTGTACTGCATCGAGGACATCGTGGTGCAACATTTCCCCAGTTAAGAATAAATCTGCCTGAATTCCTTTTAAAATTGATGCTCCAGAACCAGCGCATAAGGCGACTGTTTTTATTTCGTTACCTGAAATTTGTATATACTTTTGATATAGGTATAGATTAACATATAATATATATTTGTATAAAAAGTTTAAATTAATTAAGTACTTTTGCAGCATAAAATATAAAAAATTTAAATTTTCCCACAGTATTTAGAGTAATATAAAATGAATTCAAATTACTGAAAAGTTTCTAAAATAAATGCTAATTTACAATTTTTCCGTAAATATAAATGAATTATTCAAAAAGCATAATTACTGGTCGTATTTCGAGCCCGAGCCAATCTAATATGCGGAAGATTAGTCAATTTCTTCACTAAATCCACTGCTTTCTCAATTGTAATTGGATTTTTTAAACTACAAATCCTTGCCATTCCATTTTCACTGGAAGTGGCCGATGGGTGAGCTGGTTTTGATGATTCTAATTCTATAAAAGAACAAATTTTATGCCAAAATATTTTTTTATAAGTGATTTATCATTATACTTAAATCATACAATTTTCAAGTTTTTACACCAAATCATAAAATGGTACAAAACTTACCAAATGCTGACGCAAGCCAATCATTAACTCCTCCTTTTATACTGTCAAAAGATGTATGCGGGGAATATAAAGCAATTTTATTTTCCAAACATCTGACAACGATGCGTTCCTGAAAAAAATACCGGAATGTAATATATATTTTCTTATGAATAAAAAAGAAAACTAGAGATTGGTCATTCACCTTCCAAGTTTTTGTAGTTATAGATTTCAGTGGAGCAAAAATTGGAGGGTGGTATGAAATAATCATATCAACATTTATTTTGACCGCTTCATCAGTGACATCTTCGGTAAGATCATTTGTAATTAAAATGCTCTTAATGCTCTTCTCTTCAGAAGGCTCCAAAAGTAATCCCACATTATCCCACGATTCAGCCAATGTTGGATCAGCATACGATTGAAGAACTTTCACAACACTTTTCAGAGGAAGTCCTGTTTTCATCTCAGAAGCAGCCATTGCTGATAGGTGTGCACCACGTATTCTCGCGAACGAAACGTTTTTAATTCCTAATTTCAAAGCTGCAGACAGTACTCCGATCATCTACAATTTCAACTGCAAAAAATTACGTACAAATTTTATCTTGCAACAGATTAATAATTAGGACATTGAGGATAATGAAACAAAAATCGTTGTTAAATAAAATAATAGCAAACTTTTATTCTGAAATAACAGCTTTATGTACAATCAGGATCTTTGTAATTCCATATTTTGATCTGTCCATCGTCACTACAAGACGCCAGTTGTCCAGCCTCAACAGGGTTCCATTGTGTACAATTTACATCTTGGGTATGTGCATTATCCATAGCACAGACCATGCTGAACGAAGGCTGGTGTTTGTCACTTTCTACGTCCTCTTGAAAAACTCGGATTATGTCATCCCCGCTTGCGGTCACAATGAGTCCAGTCTTTTTGCACCAGTCAACATCGTAGACTGTTCTTGTGTGGTAACCTGATAACGTGCACACACATTTCCATACTTGTGTGTTGTCTGGCGTCAAAATACCAGTCTCATTTCCGGGTTTATATTCCTGCCAGATTTTAATAGTCTTGTCGTCACTACAAGTGACCAGTCGGTCACCGTCTTTGTTGAAAGCCAGGGACCAAACTGTAGACGTGTGTGAGGACAAAGTTGCAATGCAAGACCAGTCGCTGTCTGCTACGTCTTCTTTGAAAATTTTTACAGTGTCGTCGTAACTCGCTGAGGCTAAGATTTCTTCATGTGGATGCCATCTGACCTATAAAAATAATTAAAATATATAAATATATTTAATAATTAAAAGTTGATTTTGAAGGCAAATAAAAAAATTTCATTTTATGTTTAGTTATTTATTTTCTGAAAAAGGTTTGCCTACTTTTTTAACATCCTGTGTATGTGCATTGATGACCGCAGCACATTCAAATTCATCATCAGCCATTTCCCAAACCCATACAGATTTGTCACGACTGCAGGTTGCCAACAATTGTCCACTCGAAGACCAACAAACACTTTTAACTTCATTCTCGTGTCCTTCTAGTGTTGCATTACACTCAAACTGTCCCGACTGTTTGTCCCAAATGGCAATTGTGGCGTCAAAACTGGCCGACGCAATGTAATTGCTACATGGAGACCATGAAATTTCTCTAATCGTCCTTGAATGGCCTTCCGTTAAAATGGTTTTCATAACCCATTTGTTTTTTTCCGACAACCATATTCTTATGGTCTTGTCTTCTCCGCAGGACGCGAGACACGAACCTTTTGGATGCCAGCAAACATTCCAAACTCTTCCCCTGTGTCCAGTTAATGTTTGTTTTAATTCAAGGGTACCCATCGTAACCTGAAACAGTATTGAATTTAGCGAAATGTTTTAGACACAGGCGAAGGTGAAATGTTTGAGCATACTTGTTTTACATGATTTTATTTTATTTTTTAACAAATAAAAGTAATCACTAATGAAATAAAATTAATATGTTAAATATAAATTTGAAAACTTGTTTTAGGCGAATTCCGAATAAAAAATTAAATTTGTGTAATTCATCATGTAAATATTGATTTCAATATTTCAATCTTTCTTAAATATGTAAATTGTACTAAATTAAGAAAAGTAACGAGGCAAAACTAAAGCAAAAAAGTGAGAATTGTATAAATAAATATAGTCTAAAGTAGTTTATGTAATTTTAAAAGAATCAACGCTTCTTACAAAAAACGGTAAGCTGATTCAGTGAAGATTAGGTCAAGTCATACTATCAGTGAAAAACAGGATAACTCAAAGAATATTTTGAAAAAATACTTACTTCAAAAGTTTTATTATCAAAAACTCAACTTCAAGACTTTTTTCATATTATTCATACAAATAAAAAATTCATTAAGTGAATACTTAAATACTTTTATTTAAATGTGTTTTTTCGATAGGAATGATTATTTAGTATCTATGTTAGAGGGATTATATTATTATAACTTTAACTAGCGTGGTATATACAAAATAAAAAATATTAACTTAAAATGTTTAAATTTGACAAAATATACTAAAGTTTTATAAAATTATCTATAACTAAATAAAAACAAAATTCAATTGATCTATTTTGTTTTTTTTACTTTTGAAACAAACACCATGAAAATATTATTTATTTACTTTTTTTTAAAGGCCTTGAATCTTCAAAGAAAAGATAAGTTAAGAAAATTGAAATATTTCTTAAAATTTTGTATCTGAAATTTCTAACTATTTTTTATAGTAAAATCTTATATTCATAAAAAATGAATTGATTAAAAAAAAAAAAATTAAATAAATTAGCTAATAATAATCAGTTTAAACTTACCCAAAAAATTAAATTTTATTGTTTAACAATTCTAAGTTTAAGTTATTTCATTTTTAAAAAATGTATTTGATAGATTCTATTTTTTAGAATTTTACAGTATTAATTCTGTTATTTTTCACCGATTATAAGACTGGAATAATTATTTTCAAGTGCGATTGAACTAGTTTAAATTAATTAATATTTATAATTATATTTCAATTAAAATTTGTGAATTGAAAATTGTGCTGGATAAAATTTATTGAGGTTATACAAAATAATTAATCTTGAAATACTTACAATTATCATCTGATATATTCGATAAATATTGTAAAAATTTGTTCTACTAAGTAAAAACTGCTTAAAATATATTATTACTATACATTTTTTATTGATAAAAATAATAAATTAGAGCAAAAGTCTGCTCATATGACCATTAACTTTTATACATAAGCAAAAATGTGACACATAAATATGAGCAGAAAAATTTCTTCTTTATCGACTGACAGTTAATTTTTTAACAAGATTAGTTTTTTTTCTTCTTTACTGGATGTGTTTTCGTTAAAATTTTAGAATTAACCAGCAATGTATTTTAAATGGATAGTTATTTCTAAAAGTTTAACGAAAACATATTCACTTTTAAAAGTACAAATTGAAAAAAAAATTTTTGCTAAAAAATAATCAATACAAATCAGCATATGAAAATTAATAAAGTATTTTTCCATAATTTATAAAAAAATTGATATATAATTTCATTAAAATTAAGACTAATATCCGTTATTAATTATTAAATTTGTTTTGTAATTTAAATATTAAATTTAGCAGCAGAAAAATGTAATTGAAAAACAAAAAATGTGAAGTTTCAAGAATACATTAAAAACTAGGGACTTTTGTATGAATTTTTGTTAGGTTGTAAGATCTGGCAGCACTGTCTAGAATCACTGTACAATTTTACGCACAATACGCTCGATAAACAGAGCGCTGTAGTACGTCAAGTGTCATATACGTTGGTGTTCTGTTCGCTAGTGCTAAAAACTCAAAAGCTCGTGATTTAATTAAGAAATAACACGTATTTTTTGCTACTTTGCGCGTGATTAAACAAATTATAAAAAATAAAACTATAAAAAAGCAATAATGTCCGACAAAAAAGGTAACTATACTTAAAAAGCATCAAGCGTCGAGCGAATGCAAATATCTTTGACTACCCGTGTTTTCAATTTACTCTTACGACTTGTCATTCGACTGTTAAAATTGTTCTAAAATGTCGTGTTACGCGCGTTTTAATCGCACATTCACATTCTTGAGCCTTTTGTCAACGTAAAATTGTTATTCGAGTCGCATTTTCCTGCCGTTCCATAATTAAAAGCGCGAAATTGCCGCCTTAGAGAAAGATAATCAATACCGCGTTTTGTACGAGAATACAAAATGGCTTCCAGAGCTGGTTCCCATTGAAACTAACTTCTTGCTTACAAATCAATCCGATTTCAATTTCAAACCACCGGATTACATTTTTTATGTAATTATCAGTTGATTTGTCCTAAAGTCGAGTCCGATTCAGTCAAATTTGCTTATAAAAGTTTCAAATAGTGCACGATCGATAGGTTAACTTCATTTTTTTTTTTCGTGAAATTTCAGACGTTTAGTAAGGGTCGTAGAATTTTTTAAATGACAAGCATTGTTCATGTTTCTTTGTCTGTGATAAACAGAAATTGTGCATTTTTATGTTTAGTTTTGTTCTGCAAACTTCTATTGGTTATTGTTGGTGGTTTGGAGTTTGTTTATTTTCATTTTTACTCCATTTTGTTTTGTGTGCAAAATTTTGTTAAGGGATGTGGTATTAATACGTAAACAAATTAGAGTCTAATTTTAAAGTTGATTGCTTTAAATTTTTTTAAAATGAAGTTTACTTTTTAATTTGATTGATTTTTTATTTAGAGTAATTAAAGAGAAAAAAAATTAAATTAGAAATTCAAAATTAATTTTTGTTAATAATTTAATTTGAAATATTTTATCGGTGAAAGTTTAAACAAGAAATTTTTTTAACGAACTTTTATCCCTTAATGTCCTTGAAAAAGGACTGGAAAATTTTCAAAATTACAAAAGAAAATTTCTTTTCATTCTATTGAACCATTTGGAATTCTCTATTCAAATGAATGAAACTTTTTCTTTGTATTTTAAATGTAAACTGTTTCCAAAGAAAGAATCATTTTTCATTTTATTATAAGCTATAAAATATTTTGAAATTGAATTCCTTTTTAAAAATAATTAATTTACATCATACATTTTTTTAACTGATTTGAAAAATTAATTATTAGAAATAGACAAATTATGATAACTGTCATAAGAATAAAATTAAAAAATAATTAAAAATATTAAGTGTACCTGCACAATAAAATTAAGTGTACTGTATACAATTAAAAACGCAAATACTTAATTATTAATTATTTGCAAATGTGATTTGTTAATATAAAAGTAATTTTTATTGCTTATTTAACAAACAAAAAAAACAATTCGTTGATATATTTCTAAATAAAATGCTTTTAAATTTATAAAAATATACTTTTATTTTATTTCAGTAAATTTTAATAATTTAATTAATAATTAATAAAATTTTACCCAAAATAATTAATACATTTCTTAATGGTCCTTTTATTGATACATTCACTCAAAAAATTATTTATTGAGAAATTAAAATTCTAATTAAGAATTATTTTTTTCATCAAAATCATTAATAGCTAAATAATAAAAGTGTATGCTTTTTGAGATGAAATCAATGCGGTCCAAATTATTTTATAAATTAACTAAAAGCAATTCATATTTTTATTATTTTATTTAAAAATAATTGAGATTGATTCTTTTACATACTGTCAGAAATATAATCTTAAGTGGTAACAGTATTTAAAAAAATAGAGAAAAACTTAAAAAACAATTATATTTATCAATTTTATAATATCTGGATAAGAAGTATTTTAAATATATTAACAATGAAGAAATTTAAATTATTTATAAGAATCCATGTTTTAAAAATTATATATATTACATACAATTAATTAGTAAAAATACCCTTCTGGTGCAATATTTCTGAATTATTTTCGATGTTTATAAATATTTTATGACTAAGCAATATAATTATCTATTTATAAATTTTGTAAATTATTTTGATTATTATATTTAAACAAGTTTTAATAATTTCAATTTTTAACAAATTTAAATTTGTCAAAAAACAACATAATTAAGACTTACTTACTAATTTTTTAATTAAATAAATAAACTGAAATTATCCAAACACAGAAATAAATAGCAAAATGAAAGGGTTAATCTATTATTGATAATTTTTTTATATTTCCGATTTTTGTATTCTTTTTATTATTATTTTTTTTCTTGCATAAAATAATTTGAAAAATATCAATTTTTTAAAATACTTTTTCAAGTCTTAACATGGTATTTTTCATTCTCAAAAGAAATCAATTTTAAATTCTATATTTTGAAACGATGCAATAACTCGTTTAAATTGTTCACCTTGTCACTAAAACATTGGATAAGTTTATTTATTTCAGTCATAAAATCTATTTGAAAACAAAAAGATGTTAAAAAATTGTAATTTTCTTACAAAATAGTTAATCAGTTTCAACTTCAAAAAAAAAAATCTTAGACTCTTTATTATTGATTAAATTTTCAATGCAAATCGAATCAATGCAATAACTCAACTTTTATAAAACCATTATAATTATTATTCAAGCATTCCTTACCATATTATACCAGCTTCTATATCTTTAGTTTTTCCACTAAATTACTTACAATTTACATCAATTAAGTTAAAGTTATCAACTCTGGAAACCATATTTAACAGAAACATAAGAAGAGCAGTTGAGTTCGAGAGGTTTAAACAACCTTTGACAACAATTGCAATTTTTATATACTAAAATTGAAAAGTTAAAAAAAAAGAAAGAAAAAAAGACCCAGATCAAAGTCCGCAACCTATTTGATCTCTTTACTTGAACCGTTGATTAACAGAGATCCCAGTGTCTGTATATATGCATATATACATTACATGTACTCACTACATGTTTAAAATATATATATACATATATATTCATAATATATATATATAAATATTTATCTTCCATCCATACAATATATAGTTAGAGCATACTTTTATGAATATATATATACTCACACAATAATTATTATTTACACACATAATAAATTGCGAAAAAAAAAAATTAAAAAAAATACATTTATAAATTTAAGTAAACCAATTTAAGGTTAAGACTCGAGACCTCTCTCTAGTGGTTAAGGATTTAATTCCGGTAATTATAAACGCGAGCGCAGAATGTATAACCACCGTGAAAAAAATCTGTGATTTATGAGCGGAGGATAGCACCTACAGTTGTGGCTGTCGATATGTTTGCAGCGGACCATTTCTAAGACGATTTGATCCAAGTCAGTAGGTGGAGCCTCGGAGTACCGGCATACGTTCAGCCTAAGCCACGTATCTAACCTCACCTTCTCTATATATTACCTTAACTCACTACGTGTTTATATATACCAACATATATACATATTTATATATTACATATATATATACATATATATTGTTCAATATATATATGATATAGACGCACCTCGCGCCTCCCGATTCAAAAAGTTTTTCTCACTTTTTTCTATTCTTATATATTATATATATATACAATAGACATACATATATATATATTCACTCATTTTTCTTTTTTTCTTAATTTTGTCTTGTTACCGACGTTTGTTTCAATTTTTTTTTTTTTCTTAGGAACACGCAGGATTGTCTTTTTTGAATTGTATTGCGCAAAAAAACGCTGCGTTATGCTGCAACAAATAATTATAATAACGAGAATTTTCCTAACTTTTTCAGGCCAATTG
>JABFPM010003648.1:0-14018 GCA_022817325.1 Idris sp. 1 HC-2018 | reverse complement strand
GCTCCCAATGAATTACCGTGACCAAAATTGACGCAGTCATCGGCGTTACAGTCATAAATAATCTCTTAATCTCTGGCAATGACATTCACTTTAGCGCTCGGCCATAATGGCGGTGGTGAAACCAACAGAAGCGATTGATTTCAATAGGTGCATAGGCGCGTACACACATTAAATTGCGAAGAAGTTCGCGTGCTAGTCGGATATAACATTTGCGTAGGAACGATGCTCGAATTCTGGGTCAAGCGATCGTTGATTCACGCATACGTATGCATTGGTGTAATACCTTAATGGGTTATTTCATCGTGATATCACACAACGCAATTTTTATAGTCAACCATCAATTATTATTATAGTTTCGTTTTCTTCCGTAAGTCTAGTCGGATGCCCCACTTAGCCCCCGGAATTTCGCTTTCCAATTCACCTTTACTCTCATTCATGACGGTGAGCCACACACAGTCAAACAAAAAAGAACGAACCTTTTACGCTTTCATTAACTTCATTTTCGGATCATTGTTACAGTTAGATAATCAGTCGAATAGCGTTGTTTAAAATGTGCATTCTTTGAATTGTAAGAAAAAAATGTGCCTTAATTTATTTTTAGAATATTTAAGATGAAACATCTTTATGACCCTGTAAAAATATCTTCAACTTGCAAAAATATCTTCAACTTTTATATAAGTAAAAAGTCTTGAAAAATGGGACAAATTAAGGCTCTTAATTTGTAAAGTGTGAAAATTGATGAAAGCTAATGGCTTTTCGAAAATTCGTCTTCTAATTTCCTTATCGCGTAGTTGGACTTATCGAAAAGCAATAACATTAAAAGCAAAGAGATTAGGCATGCAGAGCAGGGCTGAATTAGACGAAGCCAAAGGGTCAACGGATTAGCGGCTATCGTCAGTGTTGATAAGAAAACCGGCAATTACTTAATCTGCAGCCAGAAATCGTAGTGTGATTATCGATAATAAGTGCGCTTTAAGTCTTGTGTGTCGTGCTTTCGAAGGCACGTGACCTCTCATTAGGAAATGAGATTTATTCCAGTTGGCTGACGACGCTATTTCTTATAATTGACAGGAAGGGTTATTTAAATAACAACTTAGTAGTCAAAAAAAATTTTAAATTATAATATACGAGTATTATAATACTCATTTTCATAATTTAAGGTACTTGAAATTTAAAATATTTTAAAACCGTGAAAATATGAGCGGTAAAAAATTGAATATTCAAAACATATAATAATTTTATGTTTATTATTTATAATGAAATATTTAATAAAGTTTCGCTTTTTAATTGATAAATGGTGTTCCTAATTATGTTGAAAAATACACATTTCGCTTTAAATGTTGATTTTGATTTCCATGAAGTTTATTGAAAGAGAAACATTGATCATTAAAATTACTTTCTAAAATAACAGTTTCCAAGAGCTTATAAATATAAAGTTTTAACTTTATTTCAGTACGAATTTGAATGCATTATATACGAAAATGGAGCGTCCTTCGCATTTAATTTAATATACTTTTAATTTTTATTAATTTAACTTTCTCTTAATGGTTCCTTGTTTAATTTTTTTTTTATTGATAATACTATTGAATTTGTCAATTAATTTAGTAAAGAAACTTTATGATCCGAGATTATAGTTAATATTGTAATTATCAAATTGAACTCATTAAAGTATTCTAACTTTAGGAATAATAAAAACTTTTATGATTAACATAAAATGGTCATTGGATCAAGTTAACTATCTATTCTATTCAAAATCAAAATTTTCTCATTAATGCATTCCAAACGTAATAATTGAAATGTAATTACTATATTTCACTATATTTGACATTTTACTAAAGAATGTTTTACAAAATAAAGTGAATAATTCGTTAAATTAAAAGAATAAATAGTTGTAGTGAAATTTATTTTGATTAGTCGAAACCGTTTCTTTTTTTATATCCCAATACCTACGTTTTAGTTTTTAAAATTAATTCTACTTTAATGCAGAATATTCTATAAATCATTCATTTTAATAGTAAAAAATTTTATTTAAAAAAACCAAAATTGGATTCGAAATATAGCCCTAAAATTGTGCATTAACGCTTTATACTTCAGTTCTTAACTTTTAATATTTGATGAGATTTTACATAAATTTTTGTTGTAATAAAAAACTCGTAAAAACAATGAAATTTAAGAAGAAGAGAAACAATTTGAAGCTTTTAATTTAATTAAAATATTATTTAGGCTCAATTGATATTATCTTTAATTAAAATTATTTTAAACACGATCTCTTAATTATTATCTTTAAAATTATCGTTAAAAATTTCATCATTTATTTGCTCAAAAAAATTATTATCAACACTCTTTACGATCTTTATAATAATTCAAAATTAGTTACTGTTACTTGATATTTCCAAAAGATACGTGTTTGCAAAACAATTTTGTGAATTAATTTTTCGAAGATACAAAATCATTAAGTGATTTCAACTTAGCACTTTGAATCTCTCCATTAAAATCCACGTTTTTCAATCACACTAAAATTAATCCACAACAAACATCAAAAGCTATTCGCATATACTGCACTGAAAATGTGTATGTTGAAAAATGATGACCAAAGTACCTTGAACTTGGCCATGGCACTGGTTCTCAGATGTCGCACCCGGCACTGCACTCCAATTCAAAATTTAAACGACTCACTGTCCGTCTTAATTGAAAGACGTCGAGACCGCAAAAAAATGTGTCTAATCACAACACTTCAATACTACTTAATACGATAAGTACGTTGAGTCTCAAAAATCTTCGACATATGTCACGTTTCGCGCACCATTCTTACGTGACAACACTCGGAGCACGTGTCCGGAGCAGCTACACGTGGTGTCCACTTAAAAAATGTTCGTCTTAAAGCGAGGTCTCAGCTTATATAGACTCCGTCACGAGAATGGTCTCCTAAACAGCTCAGCGAGACCAGCTGCCAGGTGGAAGAATTGGGAGAAGAGCCACAATAGAGAGAGACAGGCGAAGAGAGGGAATCCATGTGAGAGGGGATTCTCGTATGCGACGATGAAGAAAAAAGGAAAAAAAATTCCCTCACCGGAGAAAGTAGGCTAGGTAGAGAAGAGCTCGGGAAGAACCAACGAAGATGCAACTCAGTGCAACGTGTACTCTCAAATCCCATACGTGAATTTCGCTCTTATCAGCGGATTATAGCACGTGCCAAACGCAACATTAAATCAACTTTTACTTCCCATCGGTTATGCAACTAAATTTCATGCACTTGACGTGTACCGCTGACGATGTAAGCACATTTTTTGGGATTTCCGCGAGAATTTATTTTTCAATTCGGCGAACTTAAATCATGATATTTTATTTTTATGTTGACGCCACTTTTCATCCTATTTTTATTAACCACTAAATGATAAATATTTGAACATACAGATGTTTATAAGAAAAATTCTAAATTTTGTCAAAAAAATTTATATTTTTGCCAAAATTTATAACCCTTAAATATATATCTTTCTTTTCAACAAAATTATAAAATATTTTTATTTCAAAGTTTTATTTTATTAATAGATTATTCTGAACACTTGAAAGTTTTACATATGTTGTTTATGTAATATAATTTAATATACAGATACGTTATCCACTCATTCAATTCATCTTGACTAATAATAATATTTTTTCTACCTTATATGCTGCATTTGCTGTGAAACACATTTTTATTAAACAGATATCTTCCAAGAGCATCAAACGTTTTATGAATAGTTGTAAAATAAAGGACAGTTTCGTAAATTTGAGTAACATTAAAAGGTAATGATTTTTATTGAGTTCTGATTTTAAAATCACCATTTATGTCTACCAACAGTAGATACTATGTATACAATTTTCTACAGTTTGTGAAATTTTAAAATTATGTATCAAGTTTGTATAAAGAATAATTTTATGACCAAAATGTTTATAAATATTTACGAATTTTGTTACATTAATCGACAGGTATATATATATTTTTTTTACAATAAAATTGCTGATATTGAAATTACATAAGATATAGGCAAGAGAGAGTTCAATGTTACTTGATAAATTACAATAAAAATAAACACGGCGTAAAGTGTGCTGCTTTCAAACACACTAAATTAATGCAAGATCTTATAAATCCTTTAACGATAAAAAAGATTTATCATGATGCGTTTTGAATTGATTGGAATGGTGACATAGAAAATCACAAGAATTGTTTTTCACAACGAGAAACAATTAAAATTAGATTTTCAGATGCTGTGCTTGATTATTTTATTTTATATTCACATACCTTAAATTACAGAGCCAATTAATTGAAATGGGGAACACATAGCTATGAATTATAATTGTATTATTACTCGACTCAAGTGAGCAACTTACTTCATTAGACTACTAAATTACGATAATTTACGTCTTAGAAGTGTTTATTTTTAAATCAAAATACTTTTATTTTACACACGTTTTGCATGATTTTTGACAAACAAAGAAGTTGTTCAAAAATTATAATTTTCATTTAATGAAACTCAATTTATTTTTGTTGCAAAATAAATATTTAATGAATTTAATTAAAATTAAATTGCACAACACGATTCTTTACTAATTTTAAATACCCTTAATTTTGTAATTCTATATAAATTTCTACTAAAAGATATAGAAACAGCTTAAGATTTTAAGCTTTCGAAATTCAAGCAATTAGACTAAAATTTCATAAATCAATATATTTAATTTAACGGCATTAATTAACTGAAAATGTTACGGACATATGTCTAAGGAATGCCATAAAAAATGTTTCACATCCTTCCCTAATCAAAGTCTGTGTCATCTTTACCTTTTTGAGTCATTAAATGAAAAACATGAAAAAATATAAAACACAACATATATCTTTTGAAGCAGACTTTCAATTTCTTATCCGAAATATATGAATCACCTCGCGCACAGTCGACGTTATAAATTTTACACTTATAAAACGTTAACGATATTAAATTATTCCAAGATGCTGCATTAAAAGCAGTTCCATTTACGCAACAAGAACACATCGCAATCACATTCAAACCAAATTAAGCGCAAGACACTAACGGGCTTCTAGATTCACGGATGATCCTCATCCAATCACATTTCGTTACATTGCTCTACATATACTCTGTGTGTATACCACTGGATAGCACCATATGCGATCAATATCTTTAACATCCCGTCAAAGTGACAACTAATTCAAAGGTCTCTGTTACTTAGCAAGTCTCACATTGACTTTCATGCACTCGTTTTTGAATTACAATTTTATAACACGAAGAAAAACTTAATATCACCTGCGGTAAATCATTATCTCATTAATTGACGTCCATGTCCTTGAATTTTTCCTAACATAAAGCTGGCCTTTTATTTTCTAATTAACTATAATAATAATAACACGTGGAATAAACCTAAATTAGACGTTTTGCAGAGAAAAGAAAAAAATGCTTATTTGTTATAACATTTAAAAGATATATTACTCCAGGAAGGATGTACGCGAGAAAAAAAATAACATTGATGGGGTAAATAATGCATCAACTTAGTCTGCTGCCGGGGAACCGCATGAATGTACATTATTCAAAGACGCTGTGCTGTTCCTCGTCCGAAAGTTGGACCTCTCAGCATCAAATATCTGTTACTCGTTAAATTAGAGCCGCTGACGAGAGTCCGGAAATTCGGAACTAAATCCAAAGAAAATTAATGACGACGTGAAAACTCGAATTCAGCTAAGTAATTCATTACGCGGAGGCTAATTCGCCGGCGCGTTGCTTAATCTGCATCGAAAAAGTATTGAAAATGGCTATTCTTTCCGGCGACACGGCGCATTTGAAATTTTATGGCCCCACTATTTTCAGCTCCACGCTCTTATTTTTGCTTAATATATGCACGCGAAGGAAAGGGATGGCAATTAGCGCTAAAATTTCGTTGAATAATTAATTATAAATTACAACAACTGCAACACACGCTCAATTGCAGACGACGTAAATTAGGAGGCCAGAATTATATAAATATATGAACGTAATATTGTAAAATCCTTTATTTTTATTTTGTCAAATTTTTACAAATAATCTTCAGATCTTCCCCTAGTAGGAATGAAGTTGGAGTGTCAAGAAATGTATCTGGGCCTTAAATGGTATTTAGCTAGGCAATGGAATGTCAACATTGGGCCAAATTACGGGCCTTTATTGGTAATCCTTAAATAGGGCTAACCTTCCTAAAACCAATTTTGATCCAATATAAGACCAATGTCGGGACCCATAAGGGCATGTAACGCCTTCCCCTTCTTAAACCTAGAAAATAATTGCATGAATTTAAAATAGGGCCATTCATGGCCCTTCATAGGTTTACCAGGAAAGGACCAATAAAGGCCCATACTAGACATGCCTGATTAATTTAAAATGTTAAAAATCTAGACAAAAAAATTAAATTCAAAATTTGCAGTAGTTAATTATATACACTCTCAAATTTCCATCCATTTCTGTCATTTCTTTCATATACTTGAAAACTTGTCTCAACAAAATCTCATGAAAATCAGTCAACCGTCCTAGCAATTTTCATTTGCTACGTGGAAATTAGAGTGTATTATTTAGTAGATCCCATCATTGGGCCTAGATAGGCCCTAGCATGGTTGTTATGTCTAGGATTTGCAAGGGCGAGGCGTTACATTTCGCGTGGAGCCACTTCAAATCTGGTATAGGACCAGCATATGCCCAAGTTAGGGCCACAATTTATCCGAGATAGGGCCCATATAGAGTCCAGTTACGATTCCTACTAGGGTTTGTACGAGAAAAAAGAGATTTATAAACGTGGGTCGAATTAACTTCGCAATATATTGATAAGCACTGTGCATATATAATGCATTAATATAGGTTTGTAATTGTGGAATATCAATTTTGCGAGTGTTCAATTTGCTCACTAATATACTTACATCAGATGAGCGAACAACCAAGCAGTAACTTCTTATACGTGCCGCGGATCAATGAGCCATAACTCGACCTACTCATCGGTATAATTTCTCTAAGAGCTGCGCAAACACATTTTTTTAAATCTATCGGGGAAGATTACGTCACTTTCATATAGAAAACAGATTACAAGCAAATCATCTTCATTGGATTAACTCTCTGGTAAATTCAATACAGTTCTCGAGAGTATTTTACCTTTCTGGATTACCATATGTGCACAATAATCTATAAGCGTTTTATACAATTATGCATTTCATAATAAAGCTAGATTGAAATTTAATCGTTTAATCATGCAAAGTTATGATTGATGTAACGATGAATCAATGTATTAGATCTATTTTCAAGTTGTGAGCTGAGAAATAGTAATGTGATGATTAATAATAGAAAATATATAATGCAATTTGAAACACTTTTATTTATAAGAATTTAAACGGTAATTTATAATTTTTCTCAAACAAACTTAAGATTCAAAAGTCAATTGGAATCAATACTTTCTGTAACTTTTTCGTAATCTTTTAAATGTTAAAAGAACTTTTACAATCTCTTCGTTCATGTAAGACTCAATAATAAAAAATAAATATAAATAAATTAATGTTACTGGAGAAATAAAAAAATAATTAATAATTTATCTTAGTTAACGAATTATATAATATTCAATTACTGGTGATTAAAATCTTGCAATTTTTTCACTAAGACAGTTTGAAAATTCAAAACCAAAAAAATTCAATCTCAAGTTTAAAACTAAATTATCTATTTCAGATTATTATTGTACAAAGTAATTTGCAGTGCAATTTTACATAACTAAAGAATGTTTATCATAAAAACCGCAAGTAAAATTGAATGGCAAAAAAATAATTTTCAAATAACATTTTATGAATCTAAATGGCTAATTTTTTATTTTTTTTTAAACCACTGAAGTAGTGCAGCGTCACGTATTTATCATGAATACATAACACACATTTTCACTTTTAATAAAACGTAATCTGTTTACGATTCTACTCAATGATGTCAAAGTGTATTTAATACTCATAAATTTTCACAGCAATAATCATACACAAACAGGTCACTTTATTTTAATTAATTAAGCTAATTAATCACAAAACTGGTGCACCACGACTCGTTTATTAATCACTAATTAATCAGTACACTTTTTGACAAGTAATTCATCCGCAGTGCAGCTAAATAGCGAAACCAATGACACGCTTCAACTTTCATGTTAAGTGAAAATTCATGTTTAATGGTAACGCATCCCAATTACGAGGATCGATTTATTGTATTTTCGTTTCTACATATTCTTTTTTCACAGAAAAAAAGAAAAATCATTTCTGTCGAAATAACTGGCGCAGCGTCAAGCTGTTGTCAAATAAAGTACCATCTTTGTGACAACTTTGCCATTAACAAGTGCAAATTCCAAACAAGACCATTAAACATCGAAAAGTGAAAACACCTCTCGTTGCAAACACAAAACCGGCGAAATGCCGCAGATCGTGATTTATTTTCATTTTATAATTTTTATGCATTTCATAATTGACTTTGTGGATTTGCTCTTCATGACATCAAGGCTTTCAGCCGAAACACTGAATAAGACTCTAACAGACTTGAAACATTCCAAATACTTCCGTATTTAACCGCAGACTTATCTGCAGTAAATCAAACATCCTTGTTGCACACTGCCAGTCTACTTGAGACGAAGGAGTTTTACGCTCGACGAGCATCAATAACTCGCCTTAATCCTGCGATTACATTTTACAATCGCGGGAATTATCCACAGATTAGTCCTGCAGATTAAGCTGTGCAAGAACATTGGATGCTGCGCGACAATTTTGCCTTCAAGTTTGCGACGATAAGATGAACACGTCCACATTAATTCAATTTATATTATTATTATATATGTTGCACTTTAGTACACTAATCAAATTTATTTACACCTATACTGTGCATAAACCCACAGCAAAATGAAATTGCATTTTAAATAAAGTGCACAACCAGTTTTATGGTGCATTATATTTCATTTTGTAAAAGGGTCCTTTGAACCCAGAAACTGGAAATTGATTTGCTCTATTCAAAGAAATTGTTATTCAATCGGGTTTCAATGCGGTTTCTGAATCGAATGCAAAACCGATAAAAAAAACAATTGCTTTGAATGCGTCAAAATCGACTTTATTAAGAGCAGATAATTTACACAAAAAACTTTTCTTTTAATTAGGATTGACACACGACTGAATTACATTGCATTCGAATGTCTTTTTTGGCTATGTTAGCTGTCAAATTCAGTTTGAGATTTTTTTCTATCGATTTGACACCCGATTCAAAAATCGCATTGAAACCCGATTGAATAACAACTTCATTGAATAGGGCCAATCGGTTTCCAGTTACTGGGAAGTTTGTATGTTGAGTTTGTTAATTAAATGCAACCTGTCAGCTAGCCACTTCCAAATCTGTTTTCGCTTCCTCATAAGTTAAGTACTTTTACCACAAATTCGTGCTCAGTGGCTTTCTTTTTGTATACAACTAGGAATCCCTCTGAAAAATAAATGAACAGTCTTCCTCTCTAGTAACAGTTAAGAATTCTCCTCTAACAGGAGAACGTGATAATGAAAACATTTTCTCATTCATGTTTAAGCCTTTTTCATCGAACAATTGATTCAAGTGTTGTTTTGTATCGATTGTACTTATACAGGTGAAGCGACCCCCATGGTCAAGGTGAACGCACGCCAGTCGACATTTCAGTTTTAGGGTCACGTAGATTGGAATGCACGCAGGTGCGGCAACATCCTTCATATAAGACACTGCTACTAACTTTCTTCTTTCTTTCCCTCGAGCTTTTCTGTTTGATGAGTCGGGAGAAATCATTGACAACGTAATCTGCTTTATTCTTTGCCGACACTTAAAAAGTGTATGCCAAAATTATTTGTACTGGCATGATACATAAACTTCATATCCATCAAAAATCGCGTGCATATTTATTGCAAAAAATTACCATCATCTTTTCGCTTATATTAAATGCTTAATAATGGTCACTTTTACTTTTAGGAAGAGATTTATTTTTTTAATTATCCTGCTTGTTTCGCTGAAAAGAAAAGAGAGCTTGTAAATATTAAATTTTACTCGATTTAATACTGCAGAAAGATATACTCTTGACAGCGTATTATTATAGGCATATCCTAAACAAATAAATTGCAACCTCAAAAAAAGTCATACACGATTTATGCTGATTTCAGCCCTGGCATATATCAGGCTTTGTTTGTTTGTTTTTTTTTGTTTTCATTATTTCGGCTATAATTTTACAAGTACTTATAAAGAAAAAATCCTTCAAGGATAATCGCGTCATAAAAAATTGTCTTATCTACCAAAACGAGCATGCATTTGTGTCACGCATCCTGATTATCATCAGATTACCTTTAAAAGAAAGTAAAATGTTTAAAAAGTGAATTTCAACCAAATGTGCAAATAGTTGCGTTACATTAAATGTTCAGCTTATTTTTACAGAGAATCATGCAAATCATACATGAAATTGCATTTCACACATTGCGGAACAAAACTTTAAATGTAACCTCAAAATTCAACTACAATTTGTTTAAGAAATAAAAGAAATCAGAGAAAACCAAACTAAACCTACTCTTTTTCTGAATTCATCAATTATTATTATGAACTACATAAAACATTCAGAGTTATGTTTAAATATTTATAAGTTTTTGTTGTTACATTTATCAGCAGTTGCTTATATGGTATGAAATATATTAAGGATTATTAATAATTGTGAATAGTTTTGTAATAGTGTATGCATCATTGACCGTGTCACAGTATTTATCTTTGAAATTGACATATACCGTCCTGCAAGTATAATGAGACAAACAAAATAAATCACCCAAGTTAAACTATTCTGTATGTCAACTATTTATAGTAGAACAACAAGCGCTGATTAAGTTTGATCCACATTTAAATAAAATGATGAATGATGCACTTCAACTGATTAAGAGATACACAGAAAGAAATTGTCATAAAAATTACAAAATTTGAATACCAGGACGAAATATGTGTTTCACAACTTTGTTGCAATGTTGGAAAAATGTTTCAAATGCCTGCATGAGACAGCAAAGGAAACAAGTGATTGAAATAAATTGATTGTGAGATTGATATAATTACAGTTTCCCCCCGAAATTTCGTCATTGAAAAAAAAAACCGTTTTAAAATTTAATGACACATAATAAAAACTACAATAACTGTCTTTGATCAAAATAACCGGCGTCTTCTTATATAGAAAATAGGATACATAAAAGAAATATGTATAATTCCTGTAATGACGGTCATTGTTATCGTTACTTTCTTTATATTTTACATATGTCCGTTTACATATATGATTATGGGGCCTAAGATTTATTTCCTACTTATAAAAGTGTTTAAGCGAAAAATTGCAGGCGTACTTGTAGTTTGTAACCCGAAGCTGATTTTATCCTATGGAAATGTGTTTACATAAAATTATGACATTAGCTTATAGTTAAAAGAATACAGATTCCTTTTCTAGCAATCATTTCACTTTCGCTGGGGACAAAAGTGGGCCAGCGTTACCTTTACCAGGTATCTAAGTTATACATACTTTTTTCGAAAGGAAGACGATCCCCGACTTGTTTTTTCTATTCTTTCGCTTTCTTCCGCGACAATTATCACAACTAATTGGCAGCGTTGAAGGAATTTTTATTTTTTATTATTTTTTTTTTTTTAAACATTTCTTTCCAAGTTATGTAAGAGGTGTACACTTTTCGTAAACAAAAAGATTAGTGTATTTTTCTTGGAGAAAATTAATTCGACAGTTGTACAAACATTTGAATAATGCCATCGCAAACATTGTTTTGCCGAACGTGCGCATTGTGAAAAGGAAGAAGGACGCCGGAAACCATTTTCTTGTAATAAATTTATCATTATAAAATGGCAAGACGCAAATTTTCGTAACACTTAGGGGAAGCCTGCGCTTTGAGTGCAAGTGAGAAACATCGGTTTCAAACAATGCATCACTGTGAATTCATTTTGCAGACTATCTTGCAAAGTTATAATGTGTAATGCGATGCCGACAAAGTTGCTTTCAATGTTGCAACAAAGAATGCTACAGCAAAAAAAATGTATCATTTTGGTCACGCACGCATTTGCTACAATATTATATTCACAATAAAATATTGACTCGTGTTACGGTTTGGTAAGACGAAACAAAAATGAAGACGTAATAGATAGTTATTCTTTTTCAAAAATTAGATCAATCCTTGTATAAAATTTGAAAGACAATCCAGAAAAATTGAATTTTTGATGTTACATCAATTCTTATAGTCTAAAATAATACTCAAGTAAATATAAAATAAGTTATATCTTAAAAATAAATAATTTCCTAATTTATTTTGTTTTTATAGAAAACAATTTCCTTTTCAACTTTCTATCAATTATTAGTCACATTTCTTTATTAAAAATATTTTTTTTCTAAAATGAATCTCAAAATCTTGCGAAAAACAATTTCACAAAAAAAATTATTACTATTTAGGAGTGTTAAAGAAAGTAAAGGAATGTAGAAAACTTGATCAACATTCTTTTCAAGAAAAAAAATTTTTTTTCTTTTTGTAAATCCAGTTTTCCCATCACTTCGACAGAAAAAGTAATTATTATGTTACGTAATTTGAGTTATTAAAAAAAGTTCAATTTCAATTATTTTTTGATTGAATAATCTTAACATAATTTCATATATATTTTTTCATTACATAGCATCACTTTTTAATAATTTCCCACTATTCGTTAATTGTTTGGATTGCAATAATAATTTCACATGAGACTAAATTAATCGAACTATGAATCATTAATAAAGAAAAAATGAATGAACTTTTCGAATTAGAAATTTATATAATCTAACTTTTTTCCACTTTATAATTCCACACAATGTGACGAATTCAAGCCGTGAATGTTCCGTAACCTAATGCTTTTTCAATTTGATATTTCATTCATCATTAATATCCCAAAATACCTAATAAAATATTTAAATAGAATTCAAAAAAAAATTTAGGAATTCGGCGACAGGTACCGGAAATTGGTGAAAGTTAACTTTAATTTTATTATCATTTTTAAATTATTCTGCAAAGGTATTGGAGTAAATATTTTTTTTCAACATCATTGAATCAGTGCCCTTCTTATTTCAACTGGAAACAATACGTTAAATTGAGTCTTTGAAGTCAATCAATTCGCACTTTCATAATTCATTTTATTCCATTAAAGCATACACTACTTAAATCTTGATGCTCCTATGAATACAAATGAATTCTCAAACAAAGTGATGAAAAGGGAATCCAAATTAAAACAATCAACAGAGTTATAAAAATCAATTGATATTTAAGAAACCTATACAACAAATTGAACAAAAATTGAAAATTCTGTAAAAAAAACTATTTCGTCGAATACTAGATTCTATGAAAGCGTCGATGTGTGCACAGTACATCGTACAAAATCAAATTTCCTTACATTTCAAATATATTTTTTACAAAAATTGAAATGTTTGACACAAAAATTTGATTACAAAATATTAGATTTTAAAAGTGCAATTTTTTTAGATCTATTGAACTAATCAAAAAAATAGTATTTCCTCTTATTTTAAGGGGACGCCCAAGTGAAAATGCTAAAACTGGTAAAAATTAAATAATTTGCATAATTTTTATTGCATTATAATCCTTGAGAATGATATATCGAAGATACGTAGTGATATAATTGAAAAACACAATTGTTATTTATTTATTTGTTAATAACAAACGAAAATCGGGCTTTTTTCAAAATATTCCTGGTGCCGTAAATTTTCAGTCGAATTCCTTGTTTTTTATTTTGCAATGCTCACAAAAACGTAAGAAAGAATTTATCTAGACGGAATTTTGATACCATTTAAAGCAAAAAAGTTACGATGATTATTCTATAAACTTGTTAAAAAATAAACGAAAATGGGTCTTTTTTTTATTTATTTGTTGATAAAATTCTTTATAATTAAAATTTCTAAATTCCGTCTAGACAATTTGTTCCCAACACTTTTGAGAGCGT
>JABFPM010003647.1:0-14023 GCA_022817325.1 Idris sp. 1 HC-2018 | reverse complement strand
CGTGTCATCCTTTCGAAAGTTACTATCCTAGGGTTCATTCATCTTTATCTCCAAGTTGAACGAACAGTTTTCTGTTTGTGACATTACAAAAGATGGCTGAGGATAAATTGTGGACCTAAAGACTGAGACAAGTGAAGATTGAAACTCAACTATTATACTTAAAACTAGACTAGACAACCTGGTCCAAGCAAAATATTGTGAAATTTCATTTAAATTTAATGCACATCGTGTTTGAATTTATTACACCAAAACATGCTGCTGAAATTCACATCAATTAGGATAACTCGTTTTTTTTCAACAAAAGTCAAACTGTTGAAAGTCAAACTGTTATCTGGAAATTAAGGGATAATTAAATTTGACTGCAAGTTTTGCAAGTTAAATGAGCAATTGTTCCTCGCAACATTTGAAATCAGCGAACATTGAAAAAGCCGATGAAATTGGCCAAGATGAGCGAAGAAAACGTTGGCGCAGAGTTGTTGATGTCTCGTTTGCGATTATTTTCATTTCAATTTGCAATCAGCAGCCCTAATCAAATTAATTCAGCTGGCAACTTTTTGTCAGTTTATGAAAAATATAAAAAGAACATCCTGAGGAAGAAAAAGGAAAAAAAAGGAACCTCACTTTTAAACTCTTTTCTCTCTCTCTCTCTCTCTCAGGTTCATTTTACACACAATGGTCCAGAGTTAAATTGATTTCGTTAATCTTCTTAAAGTTATCGCTTGACAAATAACTTGTGCAGTCGATGGTATATTCTCTTGAATGTCTCCATCAATTCGATACTGTTAAATTGCAGATTAATCAAGTAAAAAATAAAAAAAAATAAAAAAATAAAATAATTTTGCTTCGAAACGTTATATTTCATAATTACAGTTCGTTTTAGAAAGTTAATAACGAGTTAGAAAACTGGAAAAGTCTATAAATTATTTGTGCAGAATTTTGGAATTAAGAAAAATGCACTCGATTCCTCGAAACAGATGACATCCTTGACACAGATTTGCATACACATAGCGCAGCTATAAATCAACACACAACATCAGTCGACGACGTAACTGAGATCTATTACTACAAATCAAATAATCTTCCTCTTATCTCTTTCTTATAAAAACTTGTACGACTCTGTTGTGTTGTTGGATTCTTAATGTCAACTTGTTATCAGTTGTTTTATATATTGTAACACGAAAATGTGTCATTTTGTCGCAATATCAATAAACGTTTCAAGATAAATGTGCTTCACTAAAAAGCGATATATTTGTTTTACTAACGATTTATTATTGTAGGCTTATTTAAAAAAGGATAAATTTATGAACGACAATTGTATCGAAATTATATTCAGTTATAGTGTTTTCAAGTTTGTGTCATATAAAAGAATTTTTTCAGGGAACTCGTAGAGACTTTCACTTTTTTCATAAATCAAAAAAACATCTAATTGGGACACAAACTGTATTATATTCAGGAATCGAAAACCGATCATTAAAAATAGATTATGAAGATCGATAACCTTTTGACTGTTACGTTTGCTGTGTTTAGTAAATCACTGTCAATTAAACCTTTTTTTTTCAACAAAAACTAACGATTTCTCTGAATCGATTTCATATATTTATTTTGTTTATCAATGATTACACATGTAATGATGTTTTAAAAAAATATCACCAGGGTAATTAGGAAAAGAAAATATTTTCTTATCTCAAGAAACGTAAATATTATTTCCACTTGCATTGACAAATTGTTTTGCTAATTATACGTAAAAAAAACAGTAATGTGCCCAGCCATTCGGAAGCAGAAATGGAAAAGAAATATGGGTTAACGTAATATATTACTAGAAATAAACGGCAACTTAAAATAAACTCGTGTTGACTCAAACGCTTACGTGAAAATTGTACATGTTACCAACATTTAACCTCGGTACACAATTTGTGAAATTGAAAAACATGTGAAAATGTTAACATGAAAATCATCAAACTTTCTGAAAGAAATCACGCTGAAGGTTAAACGGATTTGCATTTTTCTGGCCAGTTGTCAATGGCTTGACAGTGTTGTATAAATAATACAATTTATTCTTGGGCCCACGTATCCACCCGCGGAGTTGAACATAATTAAATGAAGCAAATGTTTAACTGATTAAAAGTGTAATGTTATAAATTAATTATTCATCAAGGTGGCATAATCGCGAGAACTTATTTATGAGACTAAATTTGATAACTCAATTGACACATATATATATATTATATATAGCATTTTTACACAAACTTGTGTACATAGTTAAGTGAATTTTTTTTTCCTTTGTAAGTTTAGTGGATCAATGATAGACCTAATCCAGAATAAAAAAAAGATAACGATGCGAAGTCCATTCATCAAGACCAAAGGTTAACTGATCTAGATAAGCTGAATCGAAATTAGAATAATAATTAATTTAACGCATCGTTTAATAAATGATTGACATTGTAATAGATATAAAATTATATATATCAACTTCTTACAATTTGTTTCGCAGACAATCAACTTTTCAATTACAAACTAATTATATAAAATTAATTCGACATTAACATGCATAATTTATGCACAAAACTTTCTATAATTGCTAGCCAAGAGTTTATCAATTTAGTATTTTTGCATTATCGCATTTCGCACATAAATTTTCCAAGCCAGAAATAAAACAGTTAATGTTATTATTTAATAATTCTCATTTTCATTAGATATGATTATGAGTTACTAAAATAACTCTTTATGTTCTCACACAAGATAATAATTTTTCAAATGAAATGTGCCGATACAAAATTGTAACTCTAATATCTGTTTACGCGCAGGTGCAAAATTCAGTGAACTTTACCGGCACGCAAACTGTCAGAACCACGTGCTCATAACCGCAGTGTGATAACAAATTAGTTAATTCTTACAGGTTCAATTTCATGCTGTAACTTTGATTAACTCTGAGAGAAATTGTTTTATGTATTCATTCAAAAAAAAAAATATATATATATATAATAAACAAGTTTACACAAAAATTAAAAATAATACAAAACGTGTTGCGGTAAAAAATGAGATACTTAAACAAGACATTTTGATTAAGACATTTTAAGCAGTGAGATGTCTTAAAGTAAGACTCTTTTAAAATTTGAGACACTTGATTTTACAGTGCGACAGAATATTTTAATATTCAAACTTTTGAAAGTTTTGATTGAGAAATAGTTTCAATTATAATACTTATAAATATATATTTTATATTATCTGACATTCTACTTTTTGATTTATCAATCGTCCTGTAACATTGACCTGCATTTTCAATTCCATTCATCTTTGCTGTGAAGATAAATGAAAAATTCATCAGCGTATCTGGAAAGGAAATCGTGTACAACTTTTACAATGTGTGCGCTGTAAAAATGAGACCGTTTTGCTGAATGGAATATCGCAGCTCAAGTGGGAGGTATCAGCAGCACACCGGAACTTTACTTTAACACGCGATATCATAATGAAACGCGTAACTTTATTGTATTAATACTTAACTTAAATTCTTGTTAGCCCATAAATTTGACACTTTAAAAGCACTGCGTTCAAAATTCAGTTACCACTCATTTGCATTATTTTATTTAATTTTTTTCTTACTTCACTTTATTCAAGATTATTGTAATAACCGCAAACTTGTATAAATAATAAAAAGGACAAATTATTAGCACACTTTTTTTTTATTAGAAAATCTGATAAATAATTTAATTTTATTTGTAAATTAACTTTTATTGCAACATTGTAGAATGAAAAATTTGAAGTGAATAAACTTTAGAGAATTTTTTTACAAAAATGTGCAACTCTTCAACAAACAAGAACCGGAATATTATCATTTAATAATTGGATTAAAGTGATGTAATTTATATGTATTATATATATATATATATAAAGAAAAGAGTTGCTAAAAAGGATGTGTCGAAGTGCGAAACGGAAAGTGAGAACGCAAAACTGCAACAACATTGTGTATTGGCTTCAATTATAGCGAACATCCGTTAATTAAATCTAATCATAAGACAACACCTAATAGGACAAACGTGATTTTTCACTGGCACACTAACGAGTTTGGCTGGCCAACTGTGTTTTCTTTTTTTGCGTGTACGCGGCGCGGTTCTGAAATAGGAAATTATTGAACCGGTTTTCGCAGTGACAGCTCAGTGAAATTGAATATTGATTCGAATTTATTGAAATGAATTTTCAACTTCGTATTTCATTAATTAATGCATCGGCCGGGCTTTATTTGAAATGCAGAATGCCCCGTATTAACTCGATTCAGCGTGGGCCGATTGTATCAATCGATCATTATCAAATTATGTGTCGTTCTTTTTTTTTCTTTTTTTACATTTTTAACGTTGCAATTGGTAACGTTTAATGTGACATAAGTAAGTCAGAATTAACTTTTGTATAATTAAGTTATTTTAAAATCAAACAGAATTAACAGTTATTTAAATTTTTAAGGAGTTAATTATGAAGTCGTTAATTTATTTTCTAAAAAGGTTAAGTTGATGTATTGAAAAAAGAAAATTATTAATTTAATTTTCAATAGAAAACAAACAAATACACAAAGTAAATTTGTTGTAAATAAAATAATAATCGTTCAAAAGTTTTAAACTTTTTAACTATTAAATATTTACTTTTTTAATGTTGGAAATTTTGTTTTATTTCAATTTGTGAAGAATTTTTTTTCTTTTTAAATTAGAATAGAATATAAAATAAGTTTAATTGCTTGTTTGTTAGGGTAGTTTGATACAATTTTAGTTTATAATTGTGTATCATAGAAAAGATTTTTTTTTTGATTCAAAATGATTTTTATACAACAAAAAATAAGAAAAAATTTAATTTAACGTAAACTCTTGTTGATTTGTTTCTTTCAATTGAATGTCGGTGAACTTTTGATTTGATGTCAGTTCTTTACAATTGGTTCAACTCGGTAAAAGGAAAATCGAGATTTTCATTCGGTCATTTTTCTTCGAGCACTCACAATATTATTCCCAGTCAATATATTTTATCCAAAGCAATGAATAACATTCTTTTTTTTTCTATCTAATCCAATTAGACAATTTATTTGTAACAACAACGTTCATTTTCCAATTAAAAGCAGGTCGACGAACTTGAGTTGAGAGTGAAAAATTTTATTTTCTTTTACTTTAATTAATAACTCGCACAAATAAATTCTTCGATAAACTATATGTTGATACTTTTAAATTCTTTTGCAAAGAATTCTAATAAATTTAAAAAAAAATTAAAGTTAAGGGTATTTTTCACCAGAGAAAACTATTTATACAAGTAAAATTCTCTTCAAAAATGATCAACTTGTTTTAACTCAGTTTAATGCTCAGATGAAAATAAATTTCTAAATTAAAAATTAAACCTAAAAGTTTGAAAATAATGTCGAGAGTTTAAAGTTTAATTTAAAAAGTTGACTTGAGAGTTTGTTACAAAAATTGTACCTGTTAAAAACTAAACTACACTTGACACTGAACACCCATTTTTGTTGCACTTTTGTCAGCATCGCACAATCACTTGTGATTTTGGTTCTCAAGTCAAGATGTGTGAGTCAGAGAGCCGGTACATCGCGCGACACCAAAAATTGCGTTGGCCGACAGTCTGCGACCATTCAGTCGGATGACCATCGCTGAACTGAGCCAAGACTCCGTTTGAAGCAAGATGTATAGGGCTTCACTGGCGATGCTCTCTCGTGTTCCAACACCAAGTGTACTCGCGCGCGCGCATACACGCTTGCACGTGGCAGCTTGGCGACCGGCGTAAATTGCACTCTCTGTGCACCATCGTTCCAAAATAAAATGCACCGAGATATTTTCAATGCCAAGTCACACCATAGAAACTATTCCGATTTAGAAACAAGGTCATTTTTTACACTTTTTTGTGTCGCGAGAAACTAAATGTTCTACTAAATTTAATTCAGAAATTTCTTGCAAACTTCTCTCTTAATTTGACAAAGTAAAAATGCACTTTTTTCGAAAGTGATAGTTCTCTTAATAAGTGAATAGTCCTTTTTCAAAAAAGTGAACTTGTTTCACTGCAAAAGAGTGAAAACTTAACCAAAAAAAAAGTCAAATTTTACTTACAAAAAAGTGAAAAAATTTTAAAAAGTGAATAAAAATGATTAAATTTGTAACTTTTGAAAAAGTGGAAAACAAGTTCACACCTCAAAGAAATGAAATTTTTATTTTTTCAAATGTAGAGAGTTGAGTTAAAAGTTTCATGTTTTAAATTATTTGTTATTCAGTTTATATTTTAATTTTTGTGATAACTTTATTATTTAAGTAACTAGATTTCTAGTTTTCAGCTAACGTTTGAGTTAACACATTTTTTAAAAATATTTTTTGATCCGCTTAATTTTTTGTTAACTTTACATATAAATAAGTAATTGGATCTTTAATTTTTCTGTAGAGTCGTCTAAATTTGAAATTTGTGACACAAGTACAGGGGGTAAACACATCTGTTACTTTACAGAAATATATTCCTCTTTTTTTGACATTTGAAAAGCCGCTTTGATTTTTTACTGAAAAACTTTCAAATGTCAAAAAGTTCTTTTGTGAATTTTTTTTCCAACAAAAAGGACTTTGAAATTTCACTGCGTTTCACTGAGGATTTTGAAATGTTCATCAAATGTTATATAATTTTCTGTTTGAGTCCTGAAAAAAGGATAAACTTTTAAGAACAAAGTAAATCGTAAATTTGTAGTAGATATTAATTGTTTATTATATAATGTAAAAAATATTATTAAATAAATCAAAATTACTCAATTTTATCTGTTTTCACAGCAGAACATGATCTTTTTATAATGAAAATAATATAATGAGTTATGATTTTGTAAAACTGATTGATATTATTTTTACTACATCATTTTGGAATTGATCGTTAATAATTATTCATGAGAAAGCTTATCATTTTTATTGAATATTAATGTGAATAAAGATACAGAAGTCTTAAAACCTATCCGTAACTTCCTACTCGTATTGCTTAATTTTTATCTATATTATAAACTGCAGTCGATTGCTGTACATAATACTGTATGTAAAAATATTTCTGAGAGAAATATTAAGT
Organism: Idris sp. 1 HC-2018; assembly: GCA_022817325.1. Lineage (NCBI taxonomy): Eukaryota > Metazoa > Arthropoda > Insecta > Hymenoptera > Scelionidae > Idris > Idris sp. 1 HC-2018. The sequence goes on along the minus strand of JABFPM010003647.1, from coordinate 6,955 downwards.
TCATTTAAATTTTAGTTCACTAAAAAGAAAGGTGCATCTGGTTTTGAAATTTCCTGTTATAATTATAATTTATTTTCACATGCAGAATTTTAAAGCACTTTTCTTTGGTAAAATGTGAACATAATCAGAGAATTACGGTTCAGTTTTAATTTTGTATTTAATTAAAAAATGTCACGGTTGTGTTAAAATTTGGTTTCTTTCTAAAAACTGTAACTTGAGTTATTTTGTAAAATATGGGTTTTTTTTATTGTTTAAATCAAAAGATAAATGAAAACTGATTTAAAGAAATTTCTCGACAAAACTTGTTTTAAAATTGTCCGGGGGTAATTTGTATATTTACAGGACAGTTTTATTGCACTTTTGAGTGCCTCAGGTAAGTATAACATTTTCGTCAAAAGATAAAAATAAAAGTGACCTGCAAATCGTAAATCTTCTACGAAAAAGTGTCTAAATTTATCAAAGAAAAAACTAATTTCGTCTTTCATTCAGAAAATCTCGAGGGGAATCTCTTTGAAAAATGTGATACTTTTTTAAAATGAAATTGACATAATTCAGAAAACAATTTTTTTCAGTTTATTTTCAAGTGCAGTATAAACATGTCAATCTTTTCACACAAAACCCACTGACTCACGATTTGAAAAAAAAAGACAAAGAAACATATAAAATCTGACAAATAATTAGACACGAGAATTGGAGATTTTTACTGATGTCACTTTGAGAAGAACATTATTTTAAAAACAGATGTTGGTCATTTTAAGGCGTGTCTTTCACACAAGCCTGTGCAGTTCAAATTTCCGATGAAAGTAATCCCCGAATTGAAGATTTATTTATTATTTATCTGAGCTCTTTTTTTAGTCGCTTTGATCAGAACGAATAAATTTACACTGCTTCTAAATACTGAGTAGCAATTCACTCCGATAATCAAAGTACAGTTAACTTGTCCGTAAGAACGTATCTAAAAAGTTTGCTTCAAAAGAATTAAGACATTATCCATTTCAAAACCGTGTAATTTATAGGCTTTAAAAGGGGTTAAATGATTTATTAAAATCCTGCCTCATTTGGACAAATATTTGATCGATGCCAAAATTGAGTTATTAAAATGTATTATTTTATTTTAATAAAAAAATACCTCCTTCTGTTTGCAAACCTTTAAGTTTTAGACAGATATTTCAAAAAACACTTTAAATAAGATTTTTGAATGTTGACTCCTATTTAAAAAAACCTGACAAATATTTGTGCTGTTAGCTCAAGTAAGTTGTTCAAAATCACTTCTAATATTTCCGGGTTCTCGTGATGGAAATAAAATGTTTGTTCTTCCACGTTTTTTTTATTACTAATGATGTACATGAAAAAAAGTTTATTCTCCTGTACAGATTTCAAGAATCAATAGATTTTTCTTTTAAGGTTTTTTAGAAATCGACGTGGAGGGTATTTTTTTTCTTTTTTTTATTATTTAATTGTTTTATTAAGCAAAAGAATGTGCTCTGAATGTTTTGTAACAAATGATACAAGAATTAATTAGAATGTTCAGATATGTCGGAAAATATGAGCAATCTTGATAGCGCAGAGTGTTGAATTAAATCGGCCGCATGTACACTCGCCATTCGTCTAGGATATTTTTGGAATTCGATCTAACGTCGAGACTTTGGTTCACACCCTCCTTTTTGTCGCGGCACACACCGTAATGCGAAACTCTAACAAACGTCTTATACGAGATCGAACGTAATAATGACTTCAACGAAAGTCACGATACCAAGAAGAAAGGTTCTCTGATATGTGCTCCAACACTTTTTTGTTTGCATTTTAACACAAAACCTTAATTAATTCTAAAGATAATGATTAATTAAATTTCATCTACAAAAATAATCATAAATTATATTTCGTTTTAAAACACAAATTTCAACAAGATAAAAACTTATCTTTTCTTTACAAAAATCAAAAGAATTTAATTTCAATGGCACTTTTGTTATTAAGATCTAAATTATATAAAAACATAAGTTATATAAACGAAATTTAAAGAACCTAAATGTTATAAATAAAATGTAATTTAAATAATAATTATGATTACTTGATCTGAACAGTTTTATGAAGTGAAAAATTGAGTTGAATGTTTTGTATCAATTATCATGCAATTATCGTTCTTGTGTGCCAAGTGCTGAGAGCAAATGCGTGCAAATATTCACGCACGTGTGCGCAGATGTCCCTTAATCGGCCATTTTATGCTCGATGATACCCTGACAAAAAGAAGCTGAGCTGCAGCAGTCACGCAGTCTGGATATTCTCAAGCTGACGACTCGAAAATTATTTCGCTCTTTCGTGACTCATTGTGTCTTTAAAGAGTTGCCGAATTTTTCAGCGTCGCTTCTTCTGACGACCTTTTTGTTTTCGCATCTTTCAAACTTACACGCTTATCTTTCAACGGAATACTAATATTAGCGCAATGAGAAATGTCTTTTAAGTGATGGGCAAAAAGGTGCCGTGCTTTTTCTGTTCTTTTTTTTTGTCACTTGAAAACTTTCATTTTAATAAAGTACTAAACAATTATTCAAACAAAAAAAACTTACTTGCTTTTTCAATCAGAGATATAAAACATATTCTTTTTAACTGAATAAAATAAAATATTCAATATTCAATTATCTCATGAATAAATACAAATAAATAACAGACACTACTAGTAACGAGTCAAAAAGTATACTAATTTCGTATTTATTTTTGTTTCCAAATTCTGTTATATTATATGGCTTGACAATTAAAATTGCCTGTTTAGATTTCAAAACTGTTCTGTCGCAAAAACAAAATTACAAATAAAATAAATGATCAATTTATTAATTTAGAAATACAAAAATTATTATATTGAGGAATTGTTTTTCTGCTTCTACAAAGTAAGAACTTTGTTTTTTTTTTTTTTTGTACGAAAATGTTTGTCTATTCATGATTTTATAAAAATAAGTTAATGAAATGATTATTTATTAGTCAAAATGATAGGGATCGATCCGAAAGTTGGCCTACTTGACAAAGAATGTCCCACGTGAGTAAGAAAAATGACCTTAAAACGACTGACATTTTAGCATAAGCTCATTGTGGACTCTGGCAGTGCACCATTGTACTTTATTCTTATGCATATTTGCAAATCTTTTTTGTTTCGCATTTATTTAGTTTTTTCAAATGTATCTCTTATTAAATCTTCATTTTGAAATGCTTGTTAATTGGTGAACTTTCTGCAGAGTACACCGACCATTCTATATATGTATACTAACACACACGCAAATATTATAGAAGAAATTATATGGTATGTTCTATTTTATGGTTACTTCAATTAGAGTGTCACCTGTGGTTGACAACTTTCAAAGTTCTCGTCAAGTTCGTTTCAAATATTTTTGCCATCTTTTCTACCGCTATAAACCATAGAAACAATAATTTTTTTAATTATACAAATAAAATTAACTTGAAATGTAAAAAAAAAGTTCTTTTTTTCATGTCTTGAAAAAGGTTTTAAAAGATCTGCACTTTACTTTGCTTAAAGAGAAGCGAAAATTGAAAAAAATGTAAGAGCTGCTGTAATTGATCACTTTTAATTTACACAAGTATTTTTGAAAGAAAAATGTCTGAAATTCGTGTTGACTTAGCCTTGATGCAAAAAAAATCTTTGACTACATTCACTGTTTTTAATTTAATTACTCACAGTTTAATTTACAGTTTTTCAACATAAATCAGTAGTTTAAAAAATAAAGATTTAATTATTAAAAAGCTTGTAAACAATTTTATTTAAACTTTATGTTTAAAAGACATGATAATAATAATAATAATAATAATAATAATAATATTGCTAAACAAAGTTGTTGAACATTTTGGAATATTTGAATTTACTTAACAACAAGAATTACATAGAAAAAATTGAATTTCAACGTAATTTTTGTTCTTTTTTTCAAATTTCGCAATTCAACAGATTAAATTATTAACCTTGTGGCTTAAACGTTTCTGGACTCCTTAAAGCATTATTCCCACGACTTCATTTCACGAAATCAAAAAGTTTGAAAAAATACTTTCAACTATACTAAATAATAATTTATTCAGTTGACTTGTCGTTGAATTATACCGTGATATAAATTATCTTTTTACACCCCGGGTGCAATATCACGCGAATTAATCATGTGAAGTGTCGTTTAATTTTCTCGCACTTTTTTTGGTATTTTATATCGAAGAAAAAGACAGTAGGTGCAACACCTGTTGGAGCGAAAGTACAAATTTCACGCCCAAAGTAACATTTTCATTACAGTCTATGCGTGACGTTGACGAGGATCTGGCACTTTATCATTTTTTTTTCCTCTCCTTCTTTACTTTTTGAGAGAGCACGTGGGAGGTCGGCACGAATTTTGCCGTGGGCGTGGATCTAATTCGTACGTTTGAAAATATTTCAAACGACGATGTGCAAACACCTTCTGAGAACGTGCGAAAAAAAAATTCCTTCATTAACATTTAACTGTACTCGCACTCATTTATTATCGATCGCGAGCGAACTTTCGAGATATCATTAAAAAATGCTCTTGAATAATTTCTAAAGATTTATTAAGTTCTGTGATAAGTTATCGCGAATTTAAATTTTCAAAAAAAGGACACCTTTACTTGAAAAATGTACTAATACAATTTTCCTTTTATATTAACATATTTTTAAACGAAAAAAAAAGTTTTATCAATATTTTTCAGCTTGTAATTTTTGTTTATTTACTTTTATTATTTATCTTTTATAGATTATTGAAAATGTATAACTTATGTAATATTCTTAAACAGTTAACCGACTTGAACTACGAGTTTTTTATTATTATTATTATTAAGATACTTCATTTATCCTTCTTAGAAAGATAGTTTGAAAACGAGTTTGAACCTTCAAAAATTTGTGGTTTTGTATACTTTTGCGGTGTATAAGGAAGGCTGTTATTTTCGGCAACTTTTTTACATAATTACTTTATTTCGTCGAGATTTTTTCATATAATTATCAGTGATGGTAGCTTATAAAGTTATATTATTAATCATGATCCAAGATAATATAAAAATTATTTTCCAATTAATGAAATAAACATTACATAATGTAATATTTAAAGTTTTTTCACAATAATTTTGATTAATATCACATCTACAGTAATTTCTTTAAACTGAACATTTATCAAGCTTTAGTCAATCGAGAGCAATTAAAAAAAAGAAAGAAAACGAAAAAGAAGTCAACTGAATTATCCCCGCAGTCTGCATATCATTCATTATTCATCATGAAATGTCATCTTTTTCTGCAACCGCGACACGGGATTTCGGAAAACCCACACACTTATTTGCAATTTAAACTTAAAGTTTCTGCAAATCGAAATACAAAAATATTTCAAGTTCCTGTTCTTGTTATAGAATATCGGATAACTGGCCAGTGGTATACTTACACATATGAAAAAAAGCTGCGCCAAGGTCATTGAAAATAACTGCACAAGTGTAGATAACAATTCGTAATAAATTTTACATTAAACGTTATTACTTGAATAGTAAATAAAAATGTGATTGTTTTAAATGTTAATTTCAAATCCTGACGGAAAAAAGTTAATTAATTTTGTCTGTAAAGAGTTCTTGGAAAAAGTTTCTCTTTTATGGCTCTGGAAAATGTTATCTGGATGAAGGGGCTTCAAAAAACTTGAACTTTTTTTGTCGACAGCATTTTATTTTAGTGTAACACTTTAAATTTAGTCGGTTGTTTAGAAATACATATTTTTAAAATAATTTTTCAACAAAATTTATGAAATACTTGCGCGGTGTTGAAATATCATTAACAATTTCCAGGTCTGAAACGTTTCAATTTTTATTTCACTTTTATCAAGATGAAGAGTGTTATCAAGATGTCACTTATAAATATAGGAAAAAGACTAAATAAAACACTTTAAAAATAGAAAGTATACGGTATGTATATGTTATGATTTTATATTATAAATTCATGATAAACATCCGTAACTCAAATAATAATATTTTACTTTTAGCGCAACAACAAAATATAGCTTTTATGTTTCGTAGAAACTTTGTCTACATATCTATATAAAATGTTCCAGCCATTGTATATATACATGCAAGTAAATTTACAACTTTGCATCCATTAAGAGTGAACTGTTACACTCGTGGATTAACGGATTAATCGTAACACATATGTGACTAACGTTCAATTCTGGTATGTGTATATTTGTGCAAATAGAAAATACTTGTCAAACATTCAGATTTTTTAAAGCCATTTAATTTAACTATAAATACAAACTTTTTGGTAAAATTATTTTTTTTCTGTAAAATACAATATTTAGTGATTTTCATCTTTTATCGTAAACATATTTAATATCAAGTAAAACTTTTTAATATTAATTTACAAATTGTACTATCATTTTACATTTTTTAATAGGTTAACATTTTTTATGTTGGATTACAAATTTTTATTACAAAGTTAAATTTTTTTAATTAATAATAAGTTACATATTTTTTGACTTTTACATCTTAATAATGAGAATCCTTTAGAATGTAATCGACACATCAAGAATGCACGGAATGAAAGCCTGTTTCTCACGCCTACGCTTGCAACTATTAGCGCGTCAAGTTTAAGTTATCGCTGTAACTTGGACGCTTTTTCAGCAAGGGGTTAAACTTCAATGCACCCACAAACTTCTAGCCGTTTTCTACAAACTGCAATTCCGCGTTTATATATTACGTCGAGGAGAATGGAACACATAATTTCTGTGTTCTGTCATTAAAAAAAAAAAAAAAAAAAAAAAAAAAAAAAATCTCAAATCAACTTTTTTCTTGTACAAAATGTTTTATTTTGAAGCAAAATTAAAACTTATTAAGTCATGCAAATTTTTTACAAGAAACTTTACTGCAAGAGTAAACTCGAGTCTTGTAAAATGAGATTTTTCTTATGCAAGAAAACGCTTACACTGAAAAAAAG
>JABFPM010003646.1:0-14023 GCA_022817325.1 Idris sp. 1 HC-2018 | reverse complement strand
GATTCTCCCCCACCTAAACGTATCCGTGTATTACCGTGCAACGCGAAACGATACGGGAAGTAGAGCCCCTATATTTTCGTCTTTCCTTTCCAATCACCCTTCCTTCTTCCCCCCCTCCGGCCCTTTTCAGGGCCACCCAAATCGTTCAGACTTGGAACACGTTGCTATTGCGCGGTTGTCTTTCGTGAGGCCTACACACTCACTTACGACAACATTAACATGAAAAAATAATATTATATTATATTATTCCTGTGTGAATATTTGCATTTTTTAGAAATTAGTTTCCTTACACAATATATTTTATTTATTTACATATTTATTATTGTTTTTTTTTCAAATAATAAAGATACCGATTTGTTAGGAAGTAAACTAATTTGAAAAAATAAAATATTTTATGAGAAATTTCTACATTTGTATAATTTATTAAAAAAATCATATTTAGTAACTCTTCAAAAAGGTCCTATCAGAATTTACTTTAATTAAAATACTCTTTATGGGTCTTTATTAAACCTCGATAGGCTATCATGAAAAAAGCTATAAACTTTAATATTTATAAATTATACTGACCTCCTAAAAGAAACAAACCACAGGCAACGATAGTTCTATGATCCGAATAGCAATGACCAATTAGAGCTGAAATTGTCCCTGCCAGTATCAATAACACAGCCATTAGTTGAAACGGAGCTGATATTCTGAAAAGTAACAAAAAAATTCGATTGATATTTCTTTGACAAGATTAATAATTGATAATATCAAAAACTGAAACCAAAATGAATTCTCGAGAATAATTTTGCTGTATACACATTTTAATATACATTTTAAATATTTTTAATATTGTCTCATTTCAAATAAAACTTCCTATATCACAATTTGTACAATTTTACTGAAAACTTTGGGACTAAATATTTATTAAATAAGCTTTGAATATGTTGTGTACAGTAATTATAAATTCTGGTTTAAATGCAATATAATAAAACTGATTTAACTTGAGTTTGTATACAATTAATTTTCAAAAACAACATTTGGCGAAATAATAAAAAAATAAAAATATAAATAAACAAAAAGAAACTGAGCTGATTGGAGACATCAATTTTGCTTGATTTTAGCGCTCTGTCAGATTTTGGAGAGAGTAATTGTGACATTACTCTTTCCGCTCATGTGAGTAATTTTTTTGAATTGAAGTGTATTTCATAAGAAACGTTGAACAATTTACTTGTCAAAAATTTATTTTTTATGAGCTGACGACTGAAAATCGAGATGAAAACCTGCGGCGAATGCGGCAGTACCGAACGCGCCAGCGGTAAACGCACCAGTTTTTTGCACCGCTCCATCCAACATTAAACCATTTGATATTTCTCGACCAATGGAATGGCTTCAATGGATGATGTTGTTATCATTCAATTTTGAAGCGATGCATATCCAGAATCCAGGATTAAAGAGGGCTCATTTTTTTACTTTATGCGGAGAAGATCTTTACAATTTAACTTGAAATCTTTTGCATCCACGTAAGGTAACTGAGGTTCAATTTAATGATATTTTGACTGCTTTTTCGGACCACGATAAATGGGAAATTGTAGCATTGACAGAGGTGAAGAATTTTTGCTAGAATCTAGTATCTAAGATGTTTTTTCCTCATTAGATCTCATTCTGTTTAACAAAGGCTCGACTCCATCGTTCACGAGAAATGAACGCAGTTCGATCATTGACTTGACTTTTGCCATCGATTCCTTGATTTTACGCATTATGTCATGATAAATGAGTGACATTTTCACCAATAGCGACCATCTGGCCATCGTCAGGTTTTATCTCTTGGTAGAAAACGTTTGGTAGGTGCGCAACCTGACACATGAAATTATGTGTGTGATACTACTATGACAAAATGAGGATGAAGTAATAATCTCTGCCTAGTTTAATGGTAGAGTGATGAGATAGTACAACTATACTGTAGGATCTGAAGAATAGCACAAAGAAGCGAAAATCCAAGTCAACTACAAAGACCTGAGACGAGAACACTCAGAAGCTTGTCGTGCTTTGAAAAAAGCTATTAAATGAACAAACGTTGTGGAAAAAAGGAGTTTTATGATGAAGTAAACAACTATACATGGAGTACGCTTTATTAAATTGTCATGAAAAAGAAGGAAAGTGCTTATAAACATTCTCTATCATGTCCTGATTTGCTGGAAAGCATATTGACCACACTCTTTCTACAACACCCAAACATAAATTTTGTCGTTTCCAATGCCTTCTCCAATGATATTCCATCCACCACAGAAAATAAGCTGACCAAGGTTTGTAAAAAATTAAGCGATTCAAAAGCGACACCCGGACCTGACAACGCACAGTGGGGTAAATGACCCGCAAAGTTGGCCATTTAGAATCCGACTCTAATAAACGCTTTTTTTTTCTTATATTTAGTAGAAATATCATGAATAAAACCGATTTATTTAGCTGTCGCAACTCAAAATATACACTCTCATATAAATTGAACTTATTTACGTCACAGGTGTACAGAAAATATCATTATTCTCCCTTGGAACTTCAGAAAAATGACGTTTTCTGTGCACTATAAACGTATAACATTGTATGCAAAACAAAAAATAAATAGTCAATTCCAAGTTTGTACCGCTCAAGGCGAGGACCTAAAATCTTGCACAATCTAGAAATTCACGTTCATCTCCCTTATTGCATGATATAGTATTAATTATGTTTATTTTATGATATCTAAATTGTTAATGCTTTATTTTGTTTAATAGATAAAGACTCATGTAATTAACGTTGTACATTGTTAATTGTATCTTATACAATCACCTTTTATGGAGAATTTCAATTTAATTATGTTTCTGATATAAAAATAACAGAAAAATGATAATTTTCAAAGTTCAACATATTATTAAAAATGGATTTCATTTTTCTAAACAAAATATATATATTTTGCACATATTCTACATATTCGCACACGTGATGCTTAATTTGGTTTTTCTCGATTTCCCGCGCAAACACCCCTCCTCTGCGATTCTGCTAGTTTTCCTTTTCCCTTTTTTTACACACTAATGTACGCAACGCCGGACTGATAAGTCGGGTTTTCTTTAACCGGTCCTCGCGCCGTTTCCCGCCGAAAACGGACTCCTCATGACCTTATTTGTTCCCGCTATACCTGCCTCTCGTGGCATCTTTATTGAATAAAGTTTTTATATGCTGAAAACAGTGTGAATTTTATTCTTATCGCGGGTGAAACCGCGTGACCACCTCAGTGATTTCCTGGACCTATATTATTTTTTCAACATTTTATTAAAAATGGATTTCATTTTTCTAAACAAAATATTTTATTGTTATTCTTATTCTGCACATTGGATAAGCACTAATGAGCTGGTATATGCTTAAGCATCTGACTGAGAAGACTCTTCAAATTTTTGTTTATAACACGCTCGCTGAGAACCATCGCATCTATATTTAGTGATCAATTCTATATTACTCACTTCCAAATCATTTAAATTTACCAACATTTCTTGTAAATCTAATAGTAATCTTGAAGAAGTGTGATCTAATAAATCTTGTAAGCTGATTTCTGCATGAGTTTCAGTAACGGAATAAGCTTCTACTTTAGGATAACAGTCCTTTTTAGCAAGTTGCAAAATTGAATAACAAGAGTATAACTCTTTATTACTGTCTCTAATAATGTTGTATTGGTCTTTTGTCAAATCTGTAAAAAATATATTAATGATAATTTTGTAATATCAATCTCTATTATTTTTGTATATGAATATCAATTGTTAATACAATGAAAAAGCAATTCAATTTGATTAATTTTTGAATATTTAAAATAAAAATGTAATTTTTCACTAATTTATTTTCAGACTGAAAAACCACAACTGAAATTGGACACAACTATCAACTTATTAACTTATTATAGCTAGCTCTTTCTCTAAACTTTCTAATTATTACGTGATTGACACATACGCACTCATACGATCAAACACAATGCTTTAAAGATAGGCTTCACGAACACACTAAATGCTCCCCACCTCTAATCTCAAGTAGACGATTCTAGACAATTATATGTTGATCAGTCAAATTTGATATTTTTTAAGCAAAAATAGTTGTTTAAATTATGTTTTTAGTAATTCAAGTTAGATTTCATAGATCACTATAAGTTTAATTGTAATTATTTTAACATTGTTTTGTTTTTAGCAGTACAAAACGCTTTTAAAGTTTGTGGAATTTATTAACTAAGTTTTTTGAATATTGATTTATAACACAAAAAATAATGAATAATACCACTAATTATCATTATTTTGTATCCACTTCTATTTAAAAAAATTGATAATAAAATCAGACATATTACCTGCTTCAACGTACATAGAAAGAGCCTTTAGAGGTGATAATTGTTCATCTTTTTTTTAACGGGACCTGACGTGAGAATGGCTAAAATTGCTAATTTTCAATCAACCCTTCTGAAATGTTTTAAATTTTTATCATTTGTCCATTTTTTTGGGAAATATGAGGTCAGAAAATGAGCATTTTCATAACACCATAGTGTGACAGGGTTTTAACCGATTTTGAAATTCAATATCTCAAATAAAAGAGTAAACCTTCTTCTTTAAAACGGTATGACAGATTTTTTATTTTTTGCTTCTTTCAAAAGTTATGAAATTTTGAATGTTGAAACACCAAAAATCAGGCAGAAAAGGCCATTTTTTTTGTTTTTTCAATTGAAGTCAACCGCATAACTAGTTTCAGTACAAGCAAGTACCCAAACTTTGAATCCGCGTTTTATCGGTTTGTTTGGCATATACTGTTTCATAGATGACCGTCCTTTGAAGGGTATCATGCTTTTGTCAACACTCAAATGTCTCCTTGAACTTTTTCTTCAAATGATTAATCATGGGCCTTATCTTGTGTAATCTATCATAATTTGGATCTCCTTTACCGAGCATTGTGAGATTATCATTGAGGTGCAGAAATCTCAAAATTTTCAAAATCTTTTGACAGTCATAACTCTGGTAATTCGTTCAACTTTTCGTCATTTGACCAATTTAATTGAATTCCACCAACATCCTGAAATGCCATTATTATCAGCATACCAATAAATGCTCGTAACTCGTCAGCAGTCAAGTTCAGTTGGTCACCATTTTGCAATGCATATAAATTTGACTGTTCAACTATATGCTGAAGAAAATTTTCTGTTAGAAACAATGTAAACAACTCACCTGGGGTTTTTCCATCAATATCAGTTTTAAACTGCATTTCAGGTTCAGTAAAACTAGACTTAGAAAATATCTTTGGAATGCTCCCTGATTTCACCCACGCTGTTTTTTAGCTGTACTTTCTGAAGCATCTTTTTGTTCTTCGAATTCCCCGTCGCTTTCCCAATTTCCTGAACAGTCAAAATTCACATCACTATCGTTGCAGTGAGTTCTCCCACTTTTTGGGTCTTCATTCTCATTGTTCCCTCTCCGTTTCAAAGAATTTTTTAATTGACGAGTGCATGGGATATCTTCAGCTTTACTACCACCATCAACTTCTGAATCTTCTGCTTGATTTTCAGTGATTTCAAAGATTTGTTTTTGCACTAGACGCCTGGCTCGCAACTTCATACTTTTGAGAATAAAAATACTTTAATTAATGCATAATTTGTATTTCAATATTAAAAAAAATTAATGTCTTCGGTGTAATTACCTTTATTTCCTTCAACAATACTGTAAAAACTTCTTATTTTAAATATTTATTGTACCATTGACAGTTATTTTAGGTTCGATCTGTCAAATTGTAGGTTGGGCTGTTTATAAACAATTTCATGTTATACACAGAATTTTTTTTTTTCATATTAAAATGAAAATAAGATGTATGCCGTCCAATCATATGATACAAAAAAAAGTGAAAATCAAACCTAAAACATTCATTAATCTAATTTCAACTTTTTTTATTGTAATTCAAATATTTCATTGTAAAAAAAAAATCATGAAAGTTATTATTTGCGATACCAAGATTTGAAAATCATTATTTAACTAGAAATTTGTTCAGAAATAAAAACTTTGTTATTAAATCTAATTACTAGATGTTTAAGCTTTTATATCAATTATTTGTCATGCAACTAATGGTATAATAATTAAGTAATTCAAGTTTACATCTGTCATTTTTGTTGAAAATGTCATGTTCAGTAGGAAACACTGGAAAACCGTATTCCCAATCCAAGATTCATTTCACTGTTATTATTTACATAAGACATGCAAAGTAATGAAATTTTGTAATTTAACTAATTAAACTATAAACTATAAAATGCAAAAAAAATCCTGAAAAAGAACTCAATGAATATTTAGCATGGGTGGGAAATCCTATTCCCAGAGGGCTGTATATCAAAACCGCCAATCGCCTTTTTTTGGTACCAATCAAAAGCGCCAAAATGAAACACATCATAAGCGCCAATGAAAATGTATTATATGCGCCAAATTTAATTATGGTTTATTTTGTTCTGAAATTTAAGGAAAATAATAATAAGTGATATTTGGATAACTGAATGAGAAAAATTTATTATCCTAGTCTTACTGAGGTAAAAAACATAACAAAAAACATAACTAAAAAAAAATACTACAGATCTACAGGTAAAGCAGTACTGCTACATTTTCATAGAAATTATCGAATTAAATAATACAATTTAATGGTGACACTACAAAGAATACAATTCACAAAAATTGAGTCTAAAAATGTGTCTTATATGTGATCTGGACTGCAAAGTTTTTTCAACATGTTTTTTGCTGCTCTTAAATTATTTTTTAAACTTTTAGCTATAAGTAGTAATGTACTTAAGACACCAGAACTTGACAGTTATAAGGATACATATGTTAGTTATTGATACAAAAATCGATGAATCGAAAATAGTTGAATAATCAGAGTTAAAATTTGTTTTTCGTTGGTGCAATGTTTTTAATACAACTTGTAATTATTAATTTAAATTGAATTGCTTTAATTTTGTATAATTTCAGGCAGGAATAGACAAAAAACATCCATACTGTGACAGACTTCTCTTGAATACTCTGAAAACAATAGCAAACAATAAATTGAAAAAATCCAAGGACGACTGCACATCAATATGGAGGATCACCAAAATTCTCATATCAAATTTACAAATAACCGACAAAGTTATGAACCCCATATACTTCGTCCTCGAAATGTTGCTCACCTCAAACCTCCATGACGAATCGCAAGACATTTGCGACTGGGTGTTGTCGAAAAATCCGCAAAACTGCGAGAACCTTCTCCTGAGCATCGCCAGGCTCTGGATTCAAAGCTCAGACTCGCATTACGAAAAGTTCAGCAAAACAAAGGACACCAAAAGTTACAGCACCTTCGTCTCAGTCACAAAACAGTCTTTTACAATGATTCGAAAATTAACAAACAGCCACACAAAGTACATAATACGACAACTCATCAAATACCTGGACGGTCTCAGGACCATCGACGAGTCTTCGAAAAAGGGCCTCTTTTTTACTTTCATTCGCACCACCTGGCCTTTCCTCAGCAGTCTTAATCTCATTTTAAACATCGACGATAAATCTGCAGATTATCAGTACTTCGTTGTCATTTTGGAAAGCATTTTACTTTATTTATTCAGTCTGAACAAACTGCCCCAAGCTAAAGAGATCTTGGACCTGACTTCTCCGTTCATTCTCAAGGTCCTGTCCTCCGATTCCGAGTCCTACAAGCGTCTCAAAATGTTGATCCAGTTTTTTCGCAAAATTATAAAGCCTATTGAGCAGTTAGACGAAAATTCTGCAGATGCCATGACCGATTATGTCACTTTGATGAAATCCCTGACGGATCTGTATGGACACAGAAACAAGTTTGACTGTTACACTGTTATTCATCACACTTTTCACTACTGGGCCACTGGTCTCAAAAATCCTGCATTCATTCAGAAACACATACATCAGCTTTTGGAATTGGTGACCTATCTGTGTGGGTCGCTAAAAGGTTATTCGATTGAAAAATGTAACTGCCAGGGAAAGTGTTCTATGAAAACGAATATTTATAATGCAGTCTCACTGTACAGCAAGTTTACTATTATTCTTATAAATAATTTGACGGAAAATTTCAATCAGGAGATCTGTGCAACTGCGATTGATGTTGTCACGGTGATGGTGAAAGACGTTCAGAAGATCCGGGCGAGTAAATGTCAAAATTGGCTGAGACTCTGGCAAAATTTGAAAAAGTACTTGTACAATATTGGAAATCTCTGTGAGAAGACCAACCCGGAGCAGAGTATCGTGCTTTTTTGTATGATCTGTACGGGGATTGTGACTTTGGAGACAAATGAGAAAGACAGGGACAGTATCACTGTGGTCACAATGCTTCAGAGAATAGCAAAGGTTTATATTTATGGAAATTATCGTTAACAAATTGTCTGTTTTAAATATTTTGTTACGAACTATCAAGAATAATATATTATCTTAACATTCTGTGGAGAACTAATAAGAAGATTACTAATAAGAAATTTTTTTAAATTTTTAACGAGAATTACAAAAGAAATGATTTGATTTTTGTAAACACCTGTGCCGAAAGTGCCAACTTTCGTCTCCGAAAATAGGAATGAAAGTGCGAATTTCAAGACCGGATGAAGTGGAATAAATGTTCAGGGTTAAAATATTTTCATACATTTTTAATCGAACACTATTAAATTTATTACACTTTTTATGCCCTTAAACTCTCACTTTATCAAATACAACCCAAAATATTGAATTATAAAATTAAAATGTATTAATTTTTAATTATGAATAAATATTTCTTTTTAATTTTGTTTGCAACTATTAATTAAATTTGACACTTTTTATCGAAGTTTTTTTTAGTTTTACTAATGAGAAACAAATTTTAATAACAATGTTCTAAGATTTTTATTTTTTTTTATTTAAATTAATAATATATTATTTCACATTATTATTACAATTTTACGATTCAAATTTATATTAATAATTAATAATTTTTATTTCATTCTGATTGTCGAGTAACAACTGTGAATTCATGTTCATTTAGCCATTTTCGTATTACTTGTTGAGAATATATACATTATAAATAAATGTTTAATTCATTTGGAAATGAAAATGTATTATTCTCAAGTTGTCATTTCTTCGGCACAGTTAAAAAATACAGTTTGCATTAAGAGACAAAAGTGTATCTTTGCAAAATCTACTATTAAAATTTTATGAGCAAGAAATATATTATTTTGAAGTTTATGGTAATTTTTCATGCTGAATCAACAAGAAAATATATTTACATTAAAATGTTACAATAATGTTTCAGGTTTATTTTACTCTGGAACGTGTCGAAGAGACGCTCGTATCAATTGCATTTTGGGTGCTTTACACTTACGAAACAAACACAGACAAGAGTATGCAAATGTGGCGACGAATGAAGATGAAAAATTTTAACGAATTCAAGGACGTCACAATTGTTTCGTTTCTCAAGCACAACATCCACTGGAGCGAAAGTCTCGAGCTCAAAATCAATCTAGAGGATTACAATTTGGCGAAAATTTTGCTAGTCGAAATACAAGGCTATGTCTATGCTAAAAATGATATGACTGACTGTATTTTGAGTGCTCTTAAAGAGCTGGAGGAACTCGACCAGGATCACAAGTGGGAATATGCGAGGGGAGTCGAGTTACTGGCAATCCACGTGGTGAGGATGCAAAATCGAAAAGACCTGAAAAATTACTTGGACAAAGCTGTAAAAATGATTGAAAATGTCGAGGACTCCGTGGAGAAGTCATGTTTAATGATCAATTTACAGTTCTGCTGTTACGTCAATACTTTGAACAGTAACATCAGGGTATCGAAATTGGAAACTCAAAAACTGGACATGTGGTTTAAGACTTCGAAAAATGAGGACGAAGAGGAGGACAATTTTATCCCTTCGTTTGAGGTCATTGATGTGAAACACGACATCGAACTGATGGGTCAGTTAAAAAATGTGCAGGACCAGTGGAGGAAATTATTTATTGATAATTTAGTAAGTATTATTTGTACAAACGCAGGAAGTTAAAAAATGACCATGTAAACTTCCTGCTAGGAAACTTGATCAACCGTGTCACTTCCTCAATGAAAAATCATAATTCTTTTCTTGTTATTCATTTTTATGTTCTAAAATAAAAAAAAGTGATTAAAATTTAATATTTTCAAGTTTTATATATTGTTTTTTTTTTTTTTGATAAAATATATTCATTTCAGAGTTTAAAAGTTTTCTTTTATTTTGTAGCTTAATTATTTATTAAAATAATGTTTTAATTCCAGCCAGGTATCGTTCAAACTTGGCGACCAGATTTCACACTGGGTCTGCTGATGCTCAGTGCAGAATTTGCAAAGCTTTACAATTACCATTCTTGCGAATTGCTCGGCTGGAAATTAGCGTTGAAATTGGCAAGTGCTTTAAATGATAAACAGTCGTTCGTTAACAGTAAGTAAAATTTTGTCAACAAAATGATTATCCTTTTTATTAAAATAATATTTTACTTATTTATAAAATGTTCTACTTTTTCAGTTGTGGGTCACTTAATGTCGGCACGTTTAATCAGAGACGATTGGATTGATAAAGCCAAAGAGTACCTTTCTGAATTGGAAAAGTCAACCGAAACTCTAGACGTTTACACAGTAAACGAATTTCGCATTAAACTGGCTGAGTATTTCTTTAAAATAGACAAGGTATATTTACTCAAATGACTAATTTCTTTGAATAAATCGGAAAAATAATAATTATTATTTTATTATTTTCAGCATGAAGAAGCAATTAATCTGTTGAGCGAAGTTCATAAAGTGAGTGGGATCAAGCACACCGAAACGATCCCAAATTATTTACAAATGGCAATTGTCATGCTGAACAATTATCATTTGTATAAACCCAATATGATTCATTATGATTACAGTATGGATTTCGCCACGATTGACTATGCATTGGTCACTTTTTGCACGGTTTTAAAGTTACCTAGTTTCTGTGAGAACTTTTTTATACATCTTTATCTTTTAACATATTATTTCTACAACTAGTTTTTCAACTTTCTCTTTATTAATTAGATTTAAGACTTTAAGAATATCAAATTTACGTCAAAATTAAAAAAAAATCATCTTTATTAATTAATTTTAAAACTTAAAGAATACCAAACTGGTATATTAATTTAAACTTTACTAATTGTTTTCAAGATTTTAAAACTATCTATATTTTTCAAAAACAAAAAAACAAAAAAAAATTTAAAAAAAGCTTCTAATTTTCTTTTTTATCTTTATTAATTTTGGTTTAAGATCTTAAGAATATCATTTTTTCATAATTATTTAGATTTTTTTTATCTTTATTAATTATTTGTAAAACTTTGAAACTGCGAATCTTGCTTAGTAATTTAAACTTATTTTATTTATTTTTGCCAAACTAATTTCAGATTACTACAAAGAAAACGAGCCCTTCCACTTCAGCATTCTCTTCGACACTCTCAACCGCCTGGTCACCCACTTCGATACCCTGGTGCACCGCGAGGCCATGAAACACCTCCGTTTTCAAATCAGCAGCTGCCACCAGATGGCGTGCACCTTACCCATGTGCAAGATCATTAAAAACCTCGTCACAATAGACCTCAACAAAACCGAAATGAACGGCAGCGAGCTCAAACTGCAGACCCTTGAACGCCTACTGGACCTTGAAAATGAACAAATCCGTCAGCAGACTAACACAAAATTATCCAAAGCCACGAACTCAAGAGACTTAAAAATACTGAACCCCCCAATCCGGGACGCTCCAAGCAATTTAGCCCTGCGTGAGGTCGGCAGCATGCTGCCCGAGCTGGTGCAAACCACTTTTTACATAAAACCCAGCTTTCTGCGTCACAAGTCCACGTGCTCGTGCTACAAGTGTAAAAATGAGGAGTATCAGAGTTTGGTGTTCGCGAGCACCGCATTGAGGGCGCACTTTTACACAATCAAAAAGATGTACCATATGGCCTTGCAGTACTTCAGAGGGGCTTACGAGATCAGAAAAATATTTGCTGAGAGTGAACTGAAATATATTAAAAGCAAAAACAATAGTATTATGGTGAAGTCGTTTTGGTGGAGCTCGAATAGTCTGGTTGAATGGGTCAATTTTTTGTTAAATTACAGTAACTGCTGCAAGGTCATAGGGAACCAGGAAGATGCGCTGAAAATTGCTGAAGAAGCTCTGTATATTTGCGAAAATCATAATCTTAAGTCTCATGTGATATATTCGAAAGTCTTAGAGTACAGTTTGGACTGCCCTTATATTGAAAAAGATGGTAGTTTGGATTTTTTATGTTTCATAAATTATTGGTTTAGTGATATAGTAAATGTATATATTTTATGATTTTTTTTTTTTAGTAATATAATACATTTATAAATGTTATAAAGTATTGGTATGGTAATTTAATTTATTTTTTGTTGTAGACTTTACTATTAATGACATGGACGATATACAAGACATTTTAAAAGGAATTGATCCGAGTCACTGGAAGGAAAACATCTCACCTGAACAAAAGCAGCCTGTCAACGTGCTGACCCCTAAGGGTCAGCGAAACGTTACAACTGCGCGAAGGAAAAAACCATCAATAGCTTTTGAGCCAAATCACCACTCGGTGAAAACGGTTCTGCAAAAAACTTTGGAGCTGAAGTCACCGCCGATTAAAATTTACGTTGACAAAAAAACGAAGGACAAGAAGGCTGAGAAAAAGGTTGTAACTGTGGCCAAACCTAGAGCTACGAGGAAATGTATAAAGTATACGGAAAGTTTGCCTAAGGAACAAGCTCCGGCTTCGATGAGTGTCTTGAATATTGATCCGGATGAGTTGGATAAATCATGTACGTTTAGCTATATAAAACGGGAGCACTCTTTTTCGTCGTAACCATTTTGTCGTAAAATTTTTGGTCGTAATATAAGGAAATAATTTTATATATGAATAATATTTTTTTTTTTCAATTTTGTCAACAATAATAATTATATAAATATTAAATAAATTTCAATTTTTTGTCGTACAAAATTTTGATCATAAATAATTTAATGGGGGTCAAATTTTTAGCCAATTTAGCGAACGTATTTTATGGATTATCCCTTAATGGTTATAATGGAGGACGCGCAAATCGAGGGCGCGCACAAATTCAGTTATAAAATGTATCTATTATAGACATTTCAATACGACGAAATAGTTACGATAAAAAATTTTACGACAAAAAGTTATGGACCCATAAAAAATATAGATTATTTTGTTTTTAAATTTGTGAAAAAGTACATTTTACTTTTTATTTCAGTGAAGGAAACAGAAAATGTAAAAAAGAAGTTTCAAGAAGAATCAAATGACGATATGGTTGATGTTGTGGAAACAAAAACTGCTGCACAAAGATTGAATTTCGATTCAGTTTCAAAAGTTAAAAAGTCAAATGAGGGTAGAGTTTATGTAAAAAGAGGCAGACCACCAAAAAAGAACTATATTGTGGATGAAGTTGATGAAATTGCGGACAAGCTAAATCAGATGAATGTCAATAAAAATGGCAAGCCAGCTGCTAGAAAGCGTAATTTAAGAGTGAAAGATTAGTGGTTTATTGACTTTGATTGGTCATATAAAGTCACTTTACATAAACATCGTTATGGCCTTTCTAGGCAAATCAAATTTAAAAAACCATCGTTTACAATTTTCTGTATATACATTTTTAAAATAAAATTCGCCTTTACCCTATATATACCACGCATTTATTCTTATATATACTTAATATAAAATCTTCGTTATCTGTTTTACAATTATTTTTAAATTTGCCAAAGAATTAAAAAACTGGAGTGGGTTCATTCAACAATTGCAGCTTCCTAAGAAGATTCATATATTTTTTCATTACCAGAGTGCGGACTTAAGACATTGAGAAGTTGGTTGCGTATAAAGTGTCAGATGAGCACCACTTTTGACAGATGAAATTTCGAACTTAATTCAAATAGTTCGATAATAAGATGCATTATTTTATATTATGTATTTGCTATTATAGATTAAATATTAATT
>JABFPM010003645.1:0-14025 GCA_022817325.1 Idris sp. 1 HC-2018 | reverse complement strand
TTTTCATTATACTTAAAAGTATTTTATTTTAATTTTACATACTTCATTTTAGTACAAAAAAGGATTGAAATTAAAAAAAAAAAGATTCTCAGTTGGTGGCAAAATGAGGATTCAGATTGTGAAAACGTGGCGCGACTTTCTCTTAAAAAGCAACTTTTCATTGGATGTTCTAATTTAAAAACCTGTAATGTTGCCCTTTATGATAATACGTGACGTTAATCGCCGATAATGATGCGAAAAAATGGCGCCATTGAGGCGATCGCAAATGTTATCGCGCGCAAACAGCAAAGTCAACTGCAGCAAAGTTGTCACTTTGAAACATATTTTTTATGATCGCCAATCTGCAGAGCACTGCAGTTAACAAGCTCTGCCCGAATAATGTGAATATTTTATGTGCATCTTCGCCACACCGATTGGCTAAAAAAAAATCGTTATTATCTCGACAATTGGTGTCAGGAATTTTTGTTATTTTTTTCAGTATATTTTGTAATTAAATACGATAAAAATATTTATTTAATACAACTAATATAAATTATTGAAGTATCGAGGAAAAATAGTGTTTTTTTTCTATAATGTTTATGAGCAAGTCATATTGTCATTTTCTTCGGAAGTGCAGGTTTAGCTGCAACTGATCAAAGTAAGTTGCAGTGTGTGGTACACGCGGCTTCGCTCAGCAGATATGCAAGATGCGTGTAGCTTGTCTTCTGTAAGCGACTCTGTTGTATATCTCTTGTATAACGTTCGCTTCCATTCTCCTCTGTGCAAAGACACTGCAAACGTATATAACATGGTACCGAGCAAGAACAAGAGCCTTGAATAACGATCAAACTTGTCCTAGAAAAGCGTAAAAAAAGCTATAACATAAGTAAATAGAATGCAGAAAAAATCTGCATTCCAACTTTAAGAATAAATTGTTCCACTCTATTCAGGTCTCTTGCTTTTTATTTCTACAAATCTTTTCGTTTTCCACGATTTTTATAATGTATAAGTGTTTTTTTGTTTAATATTTTCAGCTTTACTTAAATTTCTTAGTTTTCTTTAATTTCCTTAGTTTCCTTTATTCTTCCAGTTTTTGTCAATTTCCTTAGACTCCTCAGTTCCCCCGATTACCTTGATTTTGTTAGCTTGTCTTAATTTGCTTGGTCTTCTTATTCTTCTTAACTTCTTTGATTTTTTTGAATTTAAAAATGTCTTTAGTTTTCTTAATTTTTCTAATGTCCTTAATTTTCGAAGTTATTCTTAAATCCTGAGTGTTGCTTGATTTCCTCCTTAGATTTCTTTTTTTCGTTCGTTTTCTCTAAAATCTTGTATGCCCTTAATTTGTAACGCGTTCTTGTTTAGTTTTCTTAGTTTAGTTCTATGTTGATTTTATTTTTGCAAACAAAAATGTGGCAATAATGCGTCGGCAAGATCGAAAGCGCGCGCTTTTCAAACGAGGTAAGTATAAAGCCGCGATTTGCATCTCCGAGCGTTGACCATTTGAGGCTGTTACGCCTACACCGCGGCGCACAGTCGAAGGTGATAACGTGAGGACAGGTAAAAGCCAAGAAATCGGCTAGTAATTTATGCGTAGTGCCAAAGTGCAGTGCGGAAGGCGAGAAAAGCGCGCAAAGAATGACGATGCAAGTGCACACACACATACACTCCTAGGAGCGTACCATTCCAATATGCATCTTGTGACAAATATTTTTATAAAAAAAACCTATATCCTAAAGCGATGCAAACTTTTTTGTTTCACGCAAATTTATCAGAATTTTTTGATTTATAATAAAATCAGATTTTGTATATAATATAATAAAGAATTTGACTATCTATTTATGGGATACATATCATAACTGGGCAGATTTCCGAGATATTAATGCTGTTAAAGCATTGTCATGCTAATATCTTGGCCGCTCAACTAATGCCGCATAATATAACAAAAGGCACGCCTGCGATTTTTGTGCTTATCGCACACACGCGAGTGTACACTATCAAATCAGCAGGATCGCACAAACCGCAGATCAGATCTGTCCCGATCAAAAGTACACAGTCATTTTCTTTTTAACAAACAAGCAAATCCGAACGATCAAAACTGATTATAGATAAGAAACGTTTGCTATTTATTGTGTGTATATATAAAACTTATCACAAAGTTTTCTCTTTTTTAAATCATTTTTTGGAATTTAAAATGAAATCAGAGAAATTTAGATAATTTTCTAGTAAAATAAGTCAATTTCATTGTCTTTTTAATTTAAATTAATTTTCAATTTTACAGTAAAAAATGAATGATTTATAAGTTTACTTTATAGAGAATTTTAAAATCTTAATTAATGTTGATACTTTTGTATCATTTCCAACTGATATTTATATACAAAAAGGTCGTGAAAACTTTAGATTAAGTGTATGGACAAGTGTTGCGATAAATAGATGAATCAAGCATAAGGTAACGAGGTCGATGCTCAAGATGTTTGACCTTTATAATTTTCTAAACCAAAAGCTGATGTGATTCTCGTATTGAAGTTGACTTTATATATTATATTTTATTAATCACAGTATCTCAAGTTATTTGAGCTAAATAAAATGATTATTCATTTTAAATTTAAATGTATTAAAATCTATTTCTCTATTTTTCTCTAATAATCAAAAAAAATTTATCCAAGACAAGAAAAAGATGACGAATTGACGAGAAAATAAAAAATGATACGATTGGCCGCGTGTTATCAAAGTCAGTAAAATGATTGGGTTCGGCTGACCCAAATCATCATGCAAACGAGGACCATTAATTGCAGACAGATTAAAAAGCATACAAGAAATATGGTTTTAAATGAACAAAAAAAATTGCTTTAATGTTGACTGAAATATCAAGTCAAATTTTATGCGTCTGAGAAAAAAATTTATCGTTTCTCCGGGGTTGAAAATTGTATACCAAGATGAAAAAAAATATGGGCTAGCCATTTGTGGCGAGCTATGTATTCTCTCGTGGGATTGCGACGGAAGCCTTAAAATCCGCAAGGTAATTGCATTGTACGCAGCGCTGCTCTTTGAAACGCCAATCACCGGCGACAAAACGTTCGTCACCAAGACGAGTTACGCGCTTTTCTCGGCATTTGCAAATCAGACCGGAGCATTCTTTTGTCGCACATTTTTTTCGGCAAATCAATCTTACAGTGGAAAGAATCTTTATTTAAATTTATTTATATGTGCAATATTTTTTTAATACGGGTATGCTGATTGTTTGGCGATAATCAAACCATATAAAGTTAACACTTTCGTTCTGTAAATCTTTTGGTCTGAATTACTACGAGCTAACTCCATTAGATTGTCCAGATAATCGAGTGTGGTTCCTTTCGAGTGTTTTTTTTCGGCGCAACCCTTTGGTCAGAATTCAACATTATCAATTCCATCGGCTAACGTATCTTATAATTATTTTCTCAGCAGAATAATTAATTAGCAAAAGACAAAAAACGTTCTTTTTTTCTTCCTCCTTATCATTGTGTTTAAATTTTAAAAAATACCCCTGAAAGAATTGTAGGCATTTTAAGGTAGTCCCATCGCTGTCACATTTATTAGATGGAGTTCTTGGTCTTCAACATTCTTTCATTTTATATATTTTCTTTTCATTTCATAGGGTCATTAAGAGTGATTTTGAATTTTTCAAGTCTCAATCTAAATTTTCCAAGTTTCACAAAATGTGGGATTATCCTTTTAAGTAAAAAACATTTTTTATTTTAAGACTTTTAGTTATTATTTTGAGCTTAATTATTAGAGTGATTTGAAATAACTTTTATAATATAATTTAATTTCGTCTGTATTGGGTTTGAATTAAAACTTCATCAAATAAATTCTAATGTTGCCGATAAACAAGATGTTTCATTAAAACTATCTTTTATATTTCAAAGATGTTTTGTTTACATTGACATCAATAGTTCTAAAAATTAGTTTTAAAAATAATCTAAACAGACAAATCATACAATTAGTACACTTGTTTGTTTTAATTCGATTACTTTCCTATTATGTTTCAATTATTTTCTTTTTACAAAATCAAATTAATGTTAGTACTTGTTTAAAAAAATGTAATTCTACATCTAACACAATCATTTAACTATTTTTCACATGTTAATTATCAAATTGTATTGATGAGCACATAAAGTTTCGTTGTTTTGAATATATATCATTTCAGAAATTACACTTTTTCTCAATTTGATTTATCTTTAATGATAATGTTTTCCATTAAATAATTTTGATTACCTCAATCTCCACTGGGAGTTGATTTATCAATTTAAAATGTCAACTTTTGTTTTACGGAAATGGGCACATTTGTTTTGCGAGAAAAGAGGCAACATGTTTATTAATGCAGACAAAAATGCAGAGGATAGAAGAGAGCACACCAGTGGATTATGTGGTAACACTTAAGCTGGACCAACCACCATAAATTATGCATCTAATGTTACTAACATGAAGTGCAAATCCGCGGAGGCGCTCGAATGACTGTTGCAATGGCCAGACGTGTCCGACGTGTCTACCTGTCACCGCCACTGTCTTCGCGTCCTTCGTTGCGCTCACCTGCGCGCTTTCATTGTGACCCCTGCATCTATAGAAACAGCTTGTTTCATGGTACACGGAAACCCCGATACAATTTTAAAGTCAAATGAACCATAATTTTCTGCTAGAAAGTATTTTTTCTGTTTACAAAATGTCTGCAGAGTTATTTTATTTAAGCTTAAATATAATTAAATTTTGCGTTACAATTTTGTGAAAATACGCGTTTCTTTTTTGCCGACTAATGACTCTTAATTAGTATCACGCTGTCGAGAGACGATTGACTGACATTCAGATATTACGTTATAACGTCGTGCGCGGATATTACGTGCTCGCTAAAATACCTCCGGCTGCTCTCTAATCAATGTGCATGTCACGTCAAACTTACTGCGACGAACAAACAATTGTCCCGCAATCAAAATTATAATGTTACAAAATCAGTTTTTTTTCATTGGATGATACTTTTATAAACATAAATTATGGAAATAATTATACTGCGATTAGTTAAAGAGTTATTTTTATTTTATGCTCTAAGCAAAATTTTTTTAGCGAAGAAGAAAATCATTTTAAAGTTTATTGCAATTAAAATATGTTAATTTTTTTTTATTTTTTATTTTAGTAACTTTGACTTTTTGTTATTAATATTTTTGGATGTAGAAATCAAAGACAATGCTCATGTATTTTTTTATTTATACTGATAACTTTATAATTTGTGAGAAAGAAAAACTCCAAACCACTTTTCTTCACCGCAAAAAAAATGTTGAAAATAAGCAACGCTGTTTTGCGCAAATATGAGTTTTCATATATATATATATATATATATGTGAAGACAAGGTGTGCCAGATTTTTTTTGGTCACCTTTCATTTTCAAATGTCAGGCAAAAAATTACGCAACACACATATCGTAGATCGAAGCAATTATTTTAAATTTATTTTAATTAATTTTTGCTGCGAACAAATTTTTTTTGCTACTTAAATTGTGTCAATTTTTTTCAATTGCTCATCCATCAAATATTTTTTTTTTTTTTATACATATCCAAAATTAAATTTGCACCAATTTATATTATAATTTTGATTGATTATAATTAAGTAAAGCGCAACACTCAGATAATTAAGCGAAAGATTTGAGAAGAGGAAGTGATAAACACGTTTTACGACTCGACATGTACAAAAAAAATGCAACTTTTGTGCCGAGTTAATCGAACGCATTGTTAAGAAAATCTCCCACGCACGCTAATGGTGACGTGCCAACATTAACATATGTGTATCGCAGCGCGAAATAAGCCATGAAATTGTGCGGGCCCTTTCAAAAAAGTCTCGAACCCCGTTTATTTGCCTTTATTGCTTCATCCAGGAGAATAATAAGAAGAAAAAAGAAAATTCAAAGAAATGTATAATCACGATTTGATTTTAAATGTCCAGGGAATCCCCGGCCACAATATTTCCCATTTCAGGCGGCACATATGAAATTATTAGTAAAACATCGAAGAAACAAAAATGCTGACTAACGGCTACATAACACTTCGGGACGTGGACAGTGAAGAGTTAAATTGGTGCACGAGTTTAATAATGCGGTATACACAAGACCCGCATAATCGACGTTTGAATATATATACGTCTATAGGTGTATATATGGTGGTTCTATCTCTTTATTTACGCGGATGTGAACGTCTCGTTAGTACAAGCCTGTAGGTCCGTACTCTAAAGGTGTCAGTGTCGCCGAGGTGCGTGCAAAATAGATATGCTCAAGACTAAGCAAAAGATACTCGTTAAATTGAGCCCGTATGTTAGTGCATCCCGATATAAAATGTAAAAAAAGATGAATGACCCTGGCAAAAATGGAATCATATATGAGCCATATATGAAAGAAAAACATGCATGATCTTAAGCAAAATTCCATTTAAGTTTTATTAATACAAAGGTATATTTAAATATATATGATAAAAAGTAATTAAAGGTCAATGAAATTAATTGTAAAGGATAAAGAAATAAATGAGAGCAATTGTGTTGAATAGCGTTTTAACCGAAAGCAGCCTGTATTGCAAAATTTGCACAAGCTAATGTTTCTGCACTTTTTGTTCTGATTGATTTATGAGCTAATGGGATCATTTATTTGCCGAATGGAGCATTTATCTGCTCTCTAGTAGCCAAGCAATGTTATATCTCTTCTGAGCTTAGCTTCTTTATCTTTATTTCTTTCATTCGGTTAATGTCACAAGCCTCAAGATGGCGTTACAAATTGCTCGGAGATCCGTTAATACATGGCAGGCGAGATGGGATTAACATTTTTTACAACTCAGTCTACAAAACACTGCCCAGTTATGTCTTTCATATATGTATATATTCAGAGGAATAAAATGTAACAAAGTTTCAGAAATATTTACATTTTGTAAAAGAGATAATAAATGTTACAATCATTTTGCGCAGACGTCAACAGGTTCTCTTTTTTTTCTGTCGCAAATTAATGGCTAGTCTGATTGAAGGCAAAAATATTTGTCCATCTAATGCGCAAAGTGGGCCCATAAAAACTAATGCGTAGAAACGTAGCGGAGGGATGTAAAGTTAATGCAGGCAAAAGATAGCCGACAAAGGTGCCGCCGCGCTTTTATTAACGGCGAGGCCTAATTCGATAATACGCAAAAATTCCCGTGTCGCGTACAAGAGAAATATAGTGGCACACGCGTAAAACAAGCAGCAGGACACATGTCACTCGACAGATATTTTGTAATGCGGTTTGTATTTGTTTGAACGCAACCCTAAAGTGAAAAATGAAACGTATGTGAAAATTCGAAAAAAATGTGTGTCTCCTGACAGTTAAAAAAAATATACCTTTTAATTTCGACAATGTATTTTCCAAACCAAATCCTTTTTAAGCTTTAGCCTTGCATATTGCAAACATTCTTTTCATATTCAAGACATTTTCCTTTCATTTATTTTTATCATTAAAATGTTTTCTTCATCGTCTAATTAAAGTTATGCGCGCAGGGCGTAGCCGGCGAGAAAATAATTTCCGATTTCTCTGCACACTGCGATGAGGCGAACTCGTCAGCACTCAAGGACGCACCTGTCGTATGTATATATAGTATATACACGTATATGCTCCTTTCTTCTCTATTTCTTTGAAGCTGACTACGTTAACTCTTTGAAATAAAATGTCTGCCATTTTATTAAAATCTGTATTTTCAAGTGAATACAAAAAATTATACATCTCTAAGTAGATTGCAAATTACTGTAGCCTTTTATGCGAATTGGTAAAATATTTGTTGGCTTTTCTAATATGGCAAATCCTCATTCATTCGCCGTCCTTTTCTTTATCTTGGTGGCACGACTAGCCCTTTAACCAATTAAGGACTTGAAAATTCCTCCCGATTTGGCTATTAAACTTCTCACGTGGGAACGGTCCATTAGAAATTCCGTGATTTCGGGCCACGAAGCTGACCGTGGCATGACTTTTGCAGCCACTCGTGTATCGCAGGAATGCGTTTACGCGACACTCACAATTTGTTGCAATTATTTTTCGATCAAAAATTTTTGCTACAAGTCCCAGGTGTAAGTGCAACTTATTAGCACTGCATATTTTCATTCAAAGATACACATACGTACAGTATAAATGGATCCTGTTATCTACAAGTGTATGTATGCATGGTTTTATCTTGTCTTCGAATGTTCATACTTGTTTTAATTTCACTCAAAAATAGTTCCTTTTCAAAGAAAATAATTATAAGATTAAAAAATATAGAAAATTACAGTTTAATCAAACAAAATGTTAAAACAAGGCTTGGGAATTATGTAATGAGAATACATTTTGAGCAGAGAAGATGTCGCGAAAATAAAAAAGCCGCGGTAAGGGGGCGAGCAAGTTTATGACATCGGATAGCAGCAAGTAGCGTGGAGCACGTTGCATCCTGCAACTATGACAAGTCCGCTAACGAGCTATACTACTAGCCGTACGTTGCGCTCGTAACACTCCAGGCGAGTTTGTCAGCAAGAAATATCTTGCTGGAGTTGTGCTCGCAAATCTGCATCCGCAGGCGCATATGAACCTGATTGTCAGAATTCAAGTCAGTAGCTCTGACAACTTTGTTAGTTATAGTCGTATAATTTTCCATATTGAATAACATTTATCTGTAATATAATAACACCATTTGTTATTTATTTGTTGAAAAATTTTCTTATAACATTATTAAGACTTATCAGAGTTGCAAATCAATTTGTTTAAACAATTAAATCGAACAAAAAAAACCAAAAAACAAGTAATTGGTAAAGATAATAAAATTTGTCAGCAATTTCAGAAAATACATATGTATATATGAAATTTGAAGAATAAGAAAATTATGAATTGCAAAAGTGTAATCAGAGAAGAAAATTATAAATTTGTGTTTAACGCAAATTATATAGACAGCAACAATTTTGCTATAATACACGTGACAAGCATCGCGTGTAGCCTAAAGGAGTTCGGAGGGAGGGCACGAAGGTAAATAAGCCACGTTTCATCATTCTCGATGGTATCTCGAAAGCATCCGACGCGACAAACGCCTTGGAATCTGCGAATGGAAATGAAGCGCGTGCCTTCATTACCCCTGCGAACCAAGCTCATTACTCCGCTAACCGCAAAGAGGGCAACGCGCCAAACGGATACCTATACATCTTTCCGTGATGTGAACGTTCATTCGTGTCTTAGTTACTTGTAACAAATACTGCGACAATATATGACGATTTTGTCGTAGCATTCATTATCTCTATTACACAACGTAAATACCTTTAATATTTTTTTCTATGCGTTTAGCTCTCTCAAATTCATGAAATCAAAACTCCATTTTTTAATTTTTTGTTGAAAACCCTAAATATTCTTTTTATTATATCTTCAAGAGAGTATAAATAATTTTGCGAGATTTAATTTTACAATTAACAGTTTGTTGTTGCGTTTTGTGATTTTGTAGACCGCGTGAAAAGGTAAGGAGGGGTACCAAAAACTATCTATGGTGGTTTTTAAGTGTGGTTTCAAAATTAAGGGGAGATTCTATCTGGCGCACCCCCAGAATTAGATTGTTAAATTAATAATCTAGATAGTTGAAATGACCAACCTGTAGATAATTCAAATTTAAAATACTATGTAATATTTGGATTTCGAACTATTTTTATTAAGTTTTACAAATATTATTTATATTTTGAAATTATTAAATGTGTTAGAACCTCAAAATAATCCTAATTATCTAGTAAAAAGTAATTATTTGTAAAGTTTATCTTTCAATGTTGGGCTTAATAATTGTATAAGCATCCCCTATGAGACCTCCCTACACACCCAAAAATTTAATAATTTAAAACCTTATGTTCAATTCTATCACCATTTAAAATGTCATCAAATTGCGTCAACTTCTTCTGATACTTGATTTCCATGATTGAACTTTCCCTTAAGTTACTAAATTGAATAAATTTGAATACATACATAACACTTTTCTTTCCAAAAATCTTTTTAATATCTCCATGTGGCCAATCCTCTCAAATTTTTGATACAAAGCCTCTAATAAAACCCCCCTATTTAGGTTTTTTATCCAAAAAACCAAAAAAAGTCTTCTCTTACCATAAACCATCATGAATTAGGGCGAAGATTGAACTCACCTCAAACATAAACAAACAATAATTTTTAATAAATTTATCAGCATTTAATTATTCAAATACATAAATCCTTCAGGTTAAGTGTTTCAACATGCAAATAAATTTATAATCATAATCAAGTTCACACAATTTATCTCGAGAAAATAAAAATTCAAAAAAAAATCTCAAACGAGAATCGAGCTTCTATCGATGGTCACAAAGATTCGCCCACATCTTCACCAGCAGAATCAATTATCTGCAATTTATATTTGCGGGGTGCTTTCTCTTTTTTCAAAGCAAAGTGACAGATGGCGCGTTCAACGCGTCATCGCGGCGATACGATCTGTACATAAATTGACGCGCTACTCTAATGTCAAAGTAAAATAGTTGTTATTGTAATATATGCAAATTGACTGTAATAGGCCTAAGAAAAATCAACAAATGACGTTAATTCAACTCCTTAAGTGTCAACGAGTTATTTCATGATTTATGAAAATTTGTAAGCAATATTTTACTTTATAAGTAAAACAAGTGTTGTGCTCATTCCAAATTTATTTTGAATCTGAATTTAAGGAAACAAGACATTTAGATTGAAAATAACTGCAAACAATTAATTGCAATAAATGGAAAAAAGTTGTTCCTTCGATAAAGGAAATGTTTGTAATATTTATACGACAGGAATAAAGTTCTCTCATTTCGGCCATTAACAATAAAATAACAAGAGTAATTACACGGCATTACTAATGTCTTTTCGAATCCTTTCATTGGCTCGTAAGTGGTTTCCTCATGAAAGAAAGCGTGGTAATTAAAAAAGTATATCTTTAATTATCTACAATTTATATTATAGCGCGAATCTGATGTCTCAAATTAGACAATTGCAGCCGATGCTCACTAACTCTACCCAATTTAATTTCACTTCAAAAATAAGAATAATCGGTTAAACGTTTAAGTGAGATAAATAAATATTTCAGCTGAAATAAAAGAGCCGTAATAAGGTAGTTGAATTTTCTTTTTTTTCCTCAAGTTACTTTTGTATCCAAGAAACATGTTTGTAAAGTGACACTGAAGCAAGCATCTTTATGTGGACTTTTTTTGGTCTTTTGCTGCCAATTTTACGATTTAACGGAATCCCAATGATTGCAAGTTTGTCTGCCCGAAAGTGGCCGTGCTCGATGCATACAAACAAGAAGGAATAGCCGGAACAAAATTTGAACCCTTTGATACTCTATTTCATTATTTTGTACAATTTTATTTAAAAAATAATTATTTTACAGCTATTCATAGCTTAATACTAAATTACTTAACAAATATTTTAAAATTACAATACTCATGACCTATTATTCAGCCAACTTTAACTGCAATATAATATCTCAAATTGCAATTTATTTGCTCCCGAAAAATTTTAACAAGGAAAGTTATTAACTAAAATAAACCGGTTGTGTAATAATTTAAAAGTGGAACTGCTTTTTTTAAAGCCTTTGAGTAATTTCATATATAACTTAAAATTCTTCTAGACAGTGTTTAAAAAATTTATTTCAAATGTGACCTTCATAAAAAATAAATACGCAATATTTTTACGTACGATTTGGCACATGTCCCCACTTTATTGACTAATTTAGTAACTTTCTCTGATAAAAAAGAATTTTAAATTTTTAGCAACATAAATTTCAACCAAATTATTGTCTTTATATGACTTGGTGTGGAATAACTTTTTTCCCTTCTTTTTATGACATTTGATTTATTTTAAAATTTGAAATTGGAATAAAATATTAAAAATCTAGCACTAATGAAACTGTTGAAAAAATGTATAATAAAATATTGGAAATGAATTGCTAATTACATAAATTTATCTTCAACATAAAATCATGTACTGATTGAAAAAGTCACTTTCTTTAGTTATTGTAATTACATATCGCGTGATAATAAATATTAATAGATCAAAAAAAGTGCCCGCGTATTATAATTATTTTATTTTACTTTTTTTTACGTATCACATAATTTTAATCTCACGTGATAAAATTTGAATAAATAAATTAATATTTTTCAATAAAATTTAGACTGAATCTACATTAATACTTCAGTAATTGAAAAATTTAACTTTCAAGTATATAATTCTCACAAGTTCATCAATTTTCGGAAGAAATACTTAAATTTTTGATGTGTATATCATTTGTGTTAAAGCGATTCATTACTGCATAATAAAAACTTTTTCTCATTAATTTTGAAAAGCCATCATATAAATTTCGGTTTAATATACTCAAATAGACTGTTCAATGATTTTACAACTTACTTTGTGTCCCTATAACAGAGGAATGGCCCAATTGAGTATACGTAGATTATATGCTTACTTTGTACATTTCAGAGCTGAGCAGACCGGATTAACAACATAATAAAAGTTCATTTCATAAAAAGCAACATATCGTTGTAAATTAAAATTAAAGATCCAATCATACTTTGTCAACAATTTTTAACATTTTTTTATGAAATCTTTTCTTTCTTAAAATCACCTAAAAGTTGATCTTTCTTAAAAATTTATTACAAGTTAAACTGTCAACCTATTTTATAAACAAATCTTTTTTTTCTTAAATTTAACATCTTCTAGAAGTTGATTCTTCTTTAAAAAGTTCTTAAAATTTAAGCAACAAATTTGTTTCTTCTTGACCACACAAAAGAATGTGTCCGTGCCCATCTCGTCGTGAATTTGATAGTCATCATACGCGGCTGTTTGACATTCTTGGGAAATTATCATTGGGGCAATTTTTCCCTGACAGAAAACAACACTCGATTACCGTAATGTTCGCTCAGTGGCAAACCATTTATTGCCGTTATGTGCATCCGGAAGCGATTAAAATCGTTGTGTCATCAATGACCGGCAGAAAAAGAAGAAACTAAAAACAGACAGAGAGAGAGAGATGTATATCCAAAGATCAAATACAAAAGAGGTGGTTTATCGTTAAACGAAGAATACTTGGCACTAATCCTTTGATCGATTTGCAAGATCCGATAAAATGGTTTGCCTTATGGTCCGACCATACATCACCTATGACAAAAGATCTTTATATCTAGGAAAAAAGCTC
The DNA here is from genome assembly GCA_022817325.1 of Idris sp. 1 HC-2018. NCBI lineage: Eukaryota > Metazoa > Arthropoda > Insecta > Hymenoptera > Scelionidae > Idris > Idris sp. 1 HC-2018. The sequence goes on along the minus strand of JABFPM010003645.1, from coordinate 832 downwards.
TTATCATAGAATACACAATTTCACAATATTTGTACAATTTTGTTTTGTGATTTTTTTTCTTTTTCATCATAATAATTTTGGGATATTCAACTTTGTGATAGTTTATTTATTTGAATTGTAGTGTAGCATTCAACAGAGGATTATGAGTCGAGCGTTATGTAAAGCGCGCCTTATTTATATTCAATAGGAAGGAGCATCATGGCCTAAGTGACCCATAATTCAGTCGACTTATCGAATCAAATAATGAAGCGATCTGAGGCAATAACTCATACGCGATAGATACGCATCCGAGCCTCACCTAACGACGACATACATCCACTTTGTTTGCACAGGTCACGCAGGTCAGTGCGAATTGCGTAAAATATCAATTCACTGATGATTTTTTTTTCACTTCAGAAATAAATATAGTTTCGAATTAAGGGGAGACTGAGATGAATTTCCAGAATTATTACAGAACTAACTTAGAGCTCTGAAAGTTTGGATTCTTATACAGTTTTGAAAGCCAAAAACATAGACTTTGTGCCAGGACTCTATAGATTTCATACTCTTTTAAAACCAAAGTTCAAAATTTACAAAAAGACTATATTTCAAAAAAAAGTTGAAAAATTATTTTGTTATCTTATAGAGAATGTATTTTGACATAGGTATACACATTTCTAAACGAAAATATTAAAAACTGACGGACTATTTATATTTTATAGTATTATACACTGACAGAAATATGCTCATAATAAATACTCTTCTTAACTTATTTTTTTCCTGTTTTTAACAGCAATCCAACTACATGTCTCTAAAACTTTTAAAATTACTGTTTTAACGGTAATTACAATAG
>JABFPM010003644.1:0-14028 GCA_022817325.1 Idris sp. 1 HC-2018 | reverse complement strand
TAATTTAATTTAAGTTAGTCGTCTGTCTTGGAATGTTTATTTATTATTATTTATATTAATTTATTATAACTCGTCAGTTTATTATTTATTATTTATTTTTAAGTGTGAATGTGATATATAGTACACCTAAAGAACAACTTACACCAAACTTAATTTGTAAAAATATTTTTTTTTTGTAACCAAAAACTAGCTGAGAACGCTAAAGAATAAAGTCTATCTCTCTCTCTCTCTCCATTGAAATAGTATATTACTTAACGAGAAAAAAAAACTAGGTTTACGTTGGTAGCCCTCCGTTTTTTTGAGTTATGTACGATGTTTTATCTTACGAAATAAAAAAATATGTTGGTACCCGAGCCAAGGGCGAGGGAATACCAACAGATTTTGTTTGTTGAGTACGGTATACAATTTAACTCGACTTGTAAAAAAATAAGTTTAATTTTCTCATTGTTTTCGTATTATCCTACAACTGTGTATCATGCATATTGGAAATGTTGATCTCTTAATATATAAAATTAATTTCTGTGGAAAAGTAGAAAATAGTGGAGGTAAATGTTATACACTGTCATTTCACCCTCCTGCATCCGATGATAAACGACTATGTATCTTTTATAAAACTTTTCTCGCATTTCTGAAGCGTTGACCTTTATCGTTTTGATGCTTGAACACCATTTGCGTTTCTCTTTTGATTTGTTTACGGAGAAAAGTAAAAAGTTTTATAAAGGTCAATTGCATTATTCATAATATTTTCAATTTAACTTATTAACATTTTAACGTCATATTGTAATTTACAAAAATCTTTTTATTTCATCATAAAGAAACGTGATAAACAACTCTTAATTGTTATCCACATTTTTGAAATTCAATTTCAATTATTTTATAAAATAACAAAAACAGTCTCATTTTCCATTTTTCATCAACGAAAATTCAATTTCAACCTACATAACAATTTACTTTGCTAAGAAACTAAACAAAACAAAAGAAGAAATTCTTTATTTTGTTTCTTCTACTTACAAATTGTTGTTATTTTATCTTTTGTATAAATTGCAATGATTCTGAATATAAATTTCAAACTTTGTTGGCATGATCTACATATAAGCGACAAAAAAATCGAAGCTGAACGCCAATTCACATAAAACAAAATATTTGTGACTTTACCGCCGCCATTGAAGCAATAGTTGCAGTTTGAAATATCATCGGAGATCTGTTTAATCCCATGAGTCGTGCCGGCACGCGTCCGAATTCCCTGATCTTCTTTGATTCATGATTCTCGATTGATGTTTTTCAGATAGGGACCATCGCTGGAAATCTAATGATTAAACATCAACACCGCGAATTCCCGTCGGACGTATTTCTCATCTTAGAAACCGCTGGAGCGAAAATACACATTCGTACGTAAAATACCTAGTCCTACCTAATATCTCAATTTAGTATTTCAAAATACAAACTAAAGTATACATCTTTTGATAACATTATTTTACTGTTTTTTAACCAACTTTTCCAGTATGTTACAATTTTTAGTGTCGACACATTTTATAATGAAAAAAGTTTGTAAAAAAAGAAATGCTTTGAATTCTACGAAATTAACTGATTAAAATATGTGAAATTATTATGAAGCAAGTACTGCTTCGTAATATAAATTAAAGTATATATTAACTGAACTTATTATGTAATTAAAAATACTTGCCTTATCTAAAATGGTAAAGAGCGTTGAAAAAAGTTTAATTTCGTTTTTGCATCTACATAAAATCATGTTAATTAAACTATTAATGAAATAAAAAGATCAAAGTAAATCAGTTTTAATTTAACTTGTTTGCTAGGTAGAATTAATAAAATCATTGAGACCATAGAAACAGAATTGAAATTTTAATTCCTTCAATTTTTCTAACTTTTTAATATCGTGATATTTGTTTAAAACTTCAATATTGATTTTATTCGTTCAAAAATTCATTTTTGATTTATTTTTGTAAACTAAAAATGATAAAACTCATTTTTATTTCAAACGTGTTTCATAACTTTAGTACTTTAGTCAGTTTAACTTAATTTTTGTACATTAATATCAGCTTTAAATTAACTTTTTTGCTTTTGCGATGTTTTTAACAACTACTAGTCCTTTGATATTAATCATAAATACCTCTGCTCCTGCCGGGACAATAATTATCGAAAAGTTTATGCAGTATTAAAAGCATCTGAATAAAATTACTTGTCTATCAGAATGTTTTTATGCTAAATTTCCACTTACATAAAGCATAAGAGTTTTTGTAAAGAATTTACAAAGTATTTTTTATTATTAAATAAACAAAGAACTAATTTTCCTATCTACACTGCTGTGCTAAAGAAGAACCACTGTAACTGTGAAAATATTCGGAATTAAACTGTGAAGTTATTTTTAAAGTTTTAATATTGATTTTCTCTAATCTGATATCAGATTTAAATGTACTTACTTTCTCATTTTTCTATGTATAAAAAAAGAATTCCGGTTTTAACAAATAATTGCTTTTTTCATTAAATATTACATAAAGAACATGGAAATGCTTTTTTAAGAACTCTATTTTATGATAAAAATGTTATTGAATTCAAACAACTTAATATTACATGTAAAATCTCATTGATTAAAAAGATTTGACAGGTTATACTTTAAAATCAAATAAATGACAGAAAATGTAGTTACGGTGGTATTTTCTTAACATTCCAGTATACCGTGATATTTATTTGTAATAAACATTTATTTTACTTAGTTAAAATTATAATTATTGTAATAATCTAAATTCGTTTTTTCAGTTGAAACTCCTGTGAAAAAAGTGAGCATGACTATGTTAGACTTTTTGATGACTGACATGAAACATAAACTCGTATACAGCATTGTTCTTCCCTCATTAAGTAATGAATATGAATTTAGATCTTACAAGGTAAGATGATATGAAAAGTAATTTTACTAATTTAAAAAAAAACAACAACAACTTCACTAATGTTTTATTTATTGAAATTAATAACAAATTTAGATTCTTTTATAATAGAAAAAAAAATTCAGTCAGAACAAAGTTGTTAATAATATAAAATATAATTAAGTTCATCTTATACTTTTGAAATTTGAGTTTAAAATATTTAGTTCTAAAATTGTTAGTATCATTAGTATACGATACAAGAAAAAAATGGAAGATAAAATTGTCATTAAAATGTAAAGAAACTTTTTTTTTAATTTCAATTATCAGAAGACAATGTACATGATACACCCATATTTGCACTGTTATACAAACATTTGTTTATGTAAATTGATTGCTTGTATATCAACGAACAACCAGCATATACACACGTTGATTTGTCTGTTTATTAATAGTGTATAATCCACCTACAATTTACTTTTAAGTAACTTAAGAAATCTTGCATTTAATTTGAACATTATCCCTGTTCAATAAAAACAATTAAACTAATTAATTTGGCCATTTCAGATAATGCCTAGAGCCCAAAATGCACATGCTCATGTAAATGCAGGATTTCTATTCAAATTAGACAGATCAGGAAAAGTCCTCGAAGAACCTAACATAATTTTTGGTGGCATTAGACCCGAATTTGTAAGATCATATTTTTTTATAATTAACAAAAAGTCTACACATTTTCTGTCAACAGTTTTTTTGCCTTAATTTTTTTTAATTTGCAGACTCATGCTGTGAAAGCTGAAAAATTTTTGATGGGCAAATCTATTCTTGATAAAAATGTTTTCAAGGATGTTTTGATGGTTTTGAACAGCGAGCTAAATCCAGACCATGTCCTGCCAGACTATTCTCCACATTTTCGAAAAAAATTGGCATGCTCCTTATTTTATAAGGTTCTAAACTAATATTGACAATTATTTTTGAAATAGCTTTTGATAAAATCATTTAAAATGAATGATGGCTTTGAACAGTTTGTATTAAGCATCAAACCGGACAATTTGGATCCGCGTTTACGAAGTGGCAGTACATTGTTGAAGCGAGGTCTTTCTTCTGGGAAACAAGATTACGACACTGACAGGAACGTTTGGCCAGTTAACAAGCCCTTACCAAAGTTGGAATCCATTTATCAGACATCCGGCGAAGGACAATACGTCAATGACATCCCGTTGAGGAGCAACGAAGTATTTTGTGCCTTTGTACTTGCTGATATTCATAAAGCTAAAATCAAGAGTATAGACGCCACCGCTGCGCTGGTACGTTTGCAATTATTGGCATACCTTCAGTTGCTGCTCATGACATGTACAATAATTACATAATAATCAAACAATATTTGCTATTGTTATTCAAGCAAACTCAAACGCATTTTTAATCAAATTTAATTTTATCGACAATTTAATTGCTTTTGTCATGTATTATTAAATGAAAAAATTTAAATTAAAACTCTTTTAAAGTGAAAAAGTTAAATCATTGAATTATGACAGAATCAAATTTATTATGGTATATTGCAGATAGCATTTGTGAAGAAGTATATGAAAACATTTATAAGTTTTAAATAAATTTTGTCGTTTTTATGAAGTTGATTTTATACTGCATTTAAATATTTACTGAGAACTTTAATAACTATAAGCTTATTCATAAGATTAAATGATAAAGTACAGTTATTTGAGACTCATTTGAAGTAATAAAACTTGGTTTAATTATAAGAGAGTACTAGTTAATTTGTATAGTATTTAATTTTAATTTTTATTTTATGCTTTTATATTTTTATTTTGAACTGACCTTTTAACATCACTTCACAAAAATTTAATTGCACAAATCATTTCTTTTCACTTTATCGGCATTTATTTTTTATCTTTTTCAATTATCGTGTTATTTTTTGTTTTCACTTTTTTCTTGATGAAAAACCGAGCTCATAATTAAAATTGAACTGATAAATAAAATAACACATAGTAATTTAACATCGCAGATGGTGATATTAAAATATGAAAATGCTCCGTTTTTCGCTTGAATTCACACGCATATTACGAAAGGTGAATCTATTCACAACGCTTCTTTCATATTACAGGAAATGAAAGGAGTAGTGGCATTTTACACAGCTAAAGATATTCCCGGCAAAAATACATTTATTTCCACCACAAATCAGCTACTATTGTTAAATGAAGATGAGTTGGTAAGAAAATTATTTCTTTCTTGTATACCAGCAGTTGCAACACACAAATTGATACATTTATGCTCTCTGCGATAAAATATTTTTAACGCTTTATTTTCTTTTCCCTTTTCTTTTTCCTCTCTTTATAAATTCAATATCAAATTTTCACGATTTATTATCGTCATATAAAATAATTTATATTCAGTGTACGTTTGTGGCTTTTCAGCATAAAGTATTCAGCGGACTTTATTTCACTCGTACTTGATATTGAAATGCTCATAAAAATTGTAAGTTAACAATTTGTAGTATTTGTAAAAGTGACACAAATTGACTGCATAAATCGTCATGCTTTAAAAGTATTAATTATGAATTTATTTTTGAAAAGTTTATTTACATATAAATGTAAATATTTAACCCGTTGAGTCACGAATTTTATCTACAATTTAAAAACGACTTTTAACATGATAATTAGTCTAAAACAGTTAAACAAATAATATTTTTACAAAATATATTTCTCAATTTTTTTTTTTAATAAAATTTGTTATTAACAATTAATTGCTCTAATTTCTTGTTTTTTGAGTTCTATTGGTGCTAAACAAACATGATTTATACACAAAATTTGGAAGATAATTAAAAAACTTCATACAAAATCGAAATTTCGTGTTTTGAGAAACGTCCATTATGATGGATGTGGTGATTGAATAAGTTAAGCTATATATTGTACACTGAAGTTAAGTTATTCATATAATCAGTATTAAATACGTATTATGATTATAAAATAAGTGATATTTTGACTTCTTTTTTGCAGCTGTTTGCAGACAAAGAAGTTTTGTATGCCGGTCAGCCAGTTGGCTTGATAGTTGCAGAGACTCATAATCTGGCTTACGATGCCGCAAAGAAAGTCAAAGTCAATTATGCGAGCACCGGAAATAGCAAGGCAATTGTCACATTTAATGATGTTCTTTCGACCAATGACAAGACGAGAATGCTACCAACCGTCGAAGTTCCGGCTCAGAAAAAAGGTTCATCTATCAGCATTGCTAAAATTTAATGCTTCAGCTTGCTGAAAAATTGTTTAATAATTAACTCTTTAGAGTAATTTTAATTTTTATTTTATCTTTTAGAATAAATACATATTATCTTAAATGCATGTTAAAAATGTTCTTTTTATAAAGGTCTCTCAGGGTTAACATTTTTAATAAATTGCAGTCAACTTTTTTTAAACAAGAAAATCTGATTCTGCTTTTAAAGTTTTGAGTTTTGGTTTTAAAAATAGTCAAAAGAGGACGAAAAGAAAGCTTTTAAAAGAAATAAGAGAAAGATGAAAGAGGTCTAATTTTCATTCTCTTTTCAGCCTCTCCTCTAATTTTTGAACCTTATACGTTTTTATGACATTATACTCTTCAAAAGAGTAATAATTACCTTACAAACATGAATAAAAAATTTTATTTATAAAGCATGAAAATCATGTTTGAAAGTATAATTTATCTTTCTTTTTTTTTTCTTCTTTTTTTTTAAATAAAGAAAATTCTTCTAAAACTGTATTTGAAATCCGAAGCAGTTGTAAATGCATTTGCTATTATTTCAAAGAACTAAACAAATAGATACAATAAATAATTAGAATTTGATCAAACACATTGGCATTCATAAACATTTTATTCTTAATTCTGTAACCCCTAAGTTTAGAAATTACACTATTATGCTTAATTTTTTCATTGATATGAACTTCTTTTTACCCTACGGGAAAGCTCCTATTATTGTTTGCAGTTAAGCTTCCAACAATATGGTTTTTTTATGTTTCTTGTGTAGAATCCAAAGGTGGTCAAGCAGGGTTATTTTTATTATTATTTTATTCATACAGATACTGAATAAAGAGATTGACTAAAAGGGTTAATAGTCTATTGAAAGGCATATAATTTTTATTGTTTTGAACAACTTACATTTGTGTATCCTACAAGACACAGTGGGATTTAGAGGGTTAACTAAAATATCAAATGCATCACATGTATTAGAAAACTGATCGTACCATGATACTGGTTGTCATGGCTTTCGATCAGATGCATCAACTTGTTGAAACCATACCGATTTAACTCGTATCTTCCAATCTCGATCAATTTCTATCATTTTCTCATTAATTGAAAACAGCATTATGTCAGTTGAATCAAAATAAAACTTAAAATCAAAAAATAAATATAACATAAGTTATTACTTTAAATAATTATGTGACAGAAAAGCAAAAACTCTATTTTTGAAAAAAAAAATCTTTTTGTTTTATTTTTCATCTTTCAGCAATCCTTTACTATGCAATTGTATACAATTCTTAAAAGCGAGGAAATTGAGATATTATTTAATGAGTTTCACTTAAATTAATTTGATATGATAAAATCTGATTGACCCAAGACACTAAATAGAATATTAATTTTAGTAATTTTGAAATAATTTTGTATTTAATATCTTTATAAAAATTATTGTCTCATTTCTTTTTATTTGTCTCCTTTTATAGGAACCGAGGTAAAACACGTGTTAAAGGGTGAATTCGAAGCTGGAAGTCAATATCACTTTACAATGGAAACATTCAGTGCAGTGTGCATTCCAGTAGAAGACGGACTAGATGTTTTCGCGACTACTCAATGGCCAGATCTTACGAATGTGGCAATCTCAAATGTAGTTAACATACCCATGAATAGGTAGAGTAAATACTGTCGCCCCTAGGCAAAGATATAGGTATACTTACATTATATCGATTGCCGCTAATATTATTGACTGTTTGAAAGCGGAAACATAGTTGATATTCTAATGAGAAAATTAATACAACATTTGAATATTCAATTCATTTGAGGATCAATAGATTTTTATCAATAAAATTGGCGACAAAACTAGTCATCGTGGTTTAGCCAGGTTAATTGATAGTGTCGACGACGTTTATCATGCAACAGAAATAAATGCTAATTAATGATTCATTATGAAATGTAATTGAAAGAGGAATTTCATTTTAGATTAAATACATGAATTGTTATCGGTTTGAGCTGGAACAAAAATTCTAAGGAACAAATTGTATAACTTCTTTGATTTTTTGTATGTCCATCCAAATATAATAACTTAAAAGTTTTTGATTTATTATTTTTGAAATAAATTGAAGCTTTCACCTTTTTTCCTTTGCTCTTTTTTCTTCAGGTTTTATCAAGGTCTTTTGATAGAACTGATGTATGGACAATACTATTATCAGAGCAGTAAAAAAGCCTGATCCACGGAATTTTATTGGATTTTTTGATTTCGTTGAAGTGAATGTGCCATCCTTTTTTATGGCGACAAAAGCAATCGAAATTCTTTCGTAAATTAATGTTCGGAATCAAAACTTTTATTTCAATTATATAATAATAACAGGATTTCAAAGCTTTTATATAGACATATCAAATTCAATTTAAGTCCGCATTGAAACATACAGATTCTTTTTTTGAATAATAATCGTTAATAAACTTCTTTTTTTACATGTTTTTTTCTTGTTCACAATTTGTATAAAAGTGACTTAAAAAAAAAGCTTTATCTTTTTATGATGCGCCATTTTGAAGAAAGCAAGCACCTAAATTGAACTTGTTTCTGTAATCTTGCAGGATCAACATTCAAGTGCGACGCCTTGGCGGCGGCTATGGAGCCAAAATTTCGAGATCGACGCAGACCGCATGTGCTTGCGCTTTGGCGGCTTACAAATTGAATCAGCCAGCACGATTTGTCTTGACGATTGAGGACAACATGCGTTCTGCGGGAAAACGACAGTCCTGCTACCAAAAATATGAAATTGCCGTCAACGATGACGGCCTCATTCAGTATTTGAACTCCGAACAATATAGTAATTCCGGTTACTTGTACAACGAATTTGCCTCGCCGTTTGTTTTTCATCACATGGCGAGCTGCTATGATAATTCCACTTGGACCACCTCGCATGTTGAAATTAAAACAGATTTACCATCAAACTCGTTTTGCAGAGCACCAGGTTAATTTTAAGTGAAAATAATTTTTAAAAATTTGATTCAAGTATAGACAAATTTAATATATTTTTTTTCTCTACAAAATTGCGTCACAAATTATATAAAGCTCTTAGAAATGCTTTGCATTTTGTCAAATGAAATATTTCCTCACGTGACATCCCAATTATATAAAAAAAGTGTTGGAAAATTTTGCAGAGAAAATCTTTTCAAAGCTCTGACAAATCTCGCGAAATAAATTTACCCGATACTGCAGCAAAATAACTTTCTACAATTATTTATATTTCACAATAATGCAAAGCAACTTATTCCCCGACTGTGTTAAAATTGTTTTTTTTTCAGTATAACTTGCATAATTAAATAAGAGTATTTATTGTCATTTGTAGTCAAGTTTGATTTAAATTTGAATTCAATTTGGCAAATTATAATTTTTAAATCACATTCACGATCAAACTTTGCGTAAAATTGAAGGTTCAGCGGAGGCTTCAGGAATGACGGAATATATGATGGAACATATTTCGAGGGTCGTCAAAAAGGATCCTCTTCAAGTACGGATGATAAATATGTCCGCCGAGGACAAGAAAATGCTCGAGCCAATGATCGAAGATTTGATGAAAACATCAGATTACAAAATGAGAAAGAAAGCAGTAGAATCATTTAACAGTGTAAGAACTTTTATTTTTTATTTTCAAAATATTAAATATAGTAAAAAATGCAGCTGTATTCCTGTTCTGTAAAATATTTTTTTCGAATATCAGTAATGTATTACTGAAATTAAAATTTTAGTTGAATTAAATTTTTTATTTGAAAAAGTGCTACTAATTGAGAAAAAAAACTCATCTTTCTAGGAAAATCGATGGAAGAAGAAAGGAATTGCTCTTGTACCAATGAAATACCCTTTTGTGTATTTTGGATCATTCAATGCTTTTGTGTCAGTTTATGCCCGAGATGGAACAGTCTCGGTATCTCATGGTGGAATTGAAATGGGACAAGGCATTAATACTAAGGTACATTTTTTTTCTCTTAGTTGATTATATTTAATCTGTGAGCCGACATTTAAAGATATTAATTTAATAAAATAATGTACATCACTTTTGTTAAACGAAACTTTAAAATAAAAATATTTAAATAAAATTAAAAATATTTCAACTTAGACCATTTTCTGGTACTATTTAACATAAAATTATGTCAGTTTAGTTTGAAAACTAGGAACACTCAATAAAACTAATATCATTAAAGTGTAATCATCATAATATCTTATATTCAATAAAATAACTCAAAAAGTATTAAATACGGTTTTAGGTGGCTCAAGTTGCAGCTTATACTCTTGGTATAGATCTGGATTTAATAACTGTAAAAGCCACCTCAAATCTGGTGTCACCAAATCAATGTACAACTGGGGGAAGTTTAACCAGCGAATGCTGTGCAGTTGTAAGTAAAATATTCATATTTGTATCTTTGCAAATACTTAGTTTAAAAAATTCCAATCAAAGTTTAATTTCAACCCAAATTTTTATCATCAAAAAACATATATTTGTTAAAAAAATAAATAAATAAAAGTATTTATTGTTTAATAATAAATTTTTATTGTTCATTTTTCTTGTCTTCATATCTGACTCACTTTGTCAACTGAAATTTGAAATCGATTTTAAATTCTTTCAAATTGACTTTATACTTTAGGCCACGATAATGGCTTGCAAGAGGATTCTAAAGAGGCTGGAACCGATCAGGAAGGAGTTAAATAACCCTCCGTGGAAGGAATTGGTCATGCAGGCACATCAGAAGGATGTCGATTTATGTGCCCGTTACATGTGAGTTGAATCTGCAAAGTTGCGCCCAGTAAAGTATTTGCCTTGACTGAAACAAAGTGTCTGTTTAATCAAATAAAGAAATGCGCTGGAGTTTGCACGTCACACTTTAAAACAAGAAATATTTCTTATGCAAAAAGCAAAATATTTATTACAAATTTTCTATTTGCTTAATTTTTTTCTCCCTTAAATTAAAATATTGCAGAAAATCTTTGTACAATATTAATTTTAAAATTGAAATAAATAAAATAAAAAGAGATTTGTTAAATGAGTTCTGAGAAAAAAAATTTAATTTAAAGGGTGAAAATGAAATACTAAAGTTGAATTATAACATTGATAATAAATTGGAATATTCTATATATACAAATTTTATTACCAGATCGTATAAATGATGTAAAATTTTTAATCTTTGATTAATGCGTTGGTTTAATTAAAGGATGACCTCAAACGAAGTAAAGCCCTACGGAATTTACGGAGTTACTATAGCGGAAGTCGAAGTTGATGTGTTAACCGGGCAGCACGTTATACATAGAGTCGATTTGATGGAGGACGCGGGCATCAGTCTGAATCCGGAAATCGATCTCGGACAGGTGGAAGGCGCTTTTATAATGGGAGTCGGGTTTTGGACTTCTGAAGAATTGATCTACGATCCCAAAACTGCGGTTCTCACAAATCACAGAACTTGGGTAAGTTAGTGCCAACTTCGTATGTAGATTACTTTTCTCATAACGAGAAATAAAATATCTATAAAACTTATATTTATTTTTTTCTGAGAATACAAATGTTATTAAAAGTTGTAATTAATTTTTTTAAATACTTTTAACGTATTTCTCTTTTGTTTCCTAAATTTTTATCTAAATTTTCTTGTTTAGAGAAACAGTAGAGAAGTTAAACCCTTGAGAAGCACGTTTTAGATTGTTGTAATTCAATGTAAATGATAATTATTTTGTTGTAGAATTACAAACCACCTGGAGCGAAAGATATACCAGTCGATTTTCGTGTTTATTTCCGTAGGAACGCACCTAATCCAGTAGGAGTTTTGCGTTCTAAAGGTATTTTGATGTTCATTCAGAGTTACGTAATGTTGCTCACTCATTACAAAGTGTTCCTTATTTTGTTTATTTACTGTTATGTAAATTTTTTATTATAATCAAAAGAAATTGTTATAATTCACTGAGTGTATAATTCATTTACATTTTTTTAAAAGATTATACAAGATTTTTAAAATTATTAAAAGATTTGGAAAAAATTAATTTTTACATTTATTCATGTTCAATTGATTTCTTTTGAATAACTAATACTTGATGTTTTTGTTGATTTCTAAGCTACCGGAGAACCACCTCTTTGCATGAGTAGTGTTATTCCTATTGCTATTCGCAAGGCATTGAATTCCGCAAGAGCTGACGCAGGGAATAAAGATTTATGGTATCAACTGCGTAAGTAATATAATTTATGAAATTATTTCATTGAATTCAATATTTATGTATAAATTCATTTATTGTAAAGATTATACTATATTTGAGAAAAAAAAATTAAAAATGTAATGTAAGACTTTATAAAATAACTTTATAAACTTAGCATGAACTAGGTTATTAGATCATTTTCAAGTTTCCAAACTAATAACATTATTTTTGATTTTAGATGGACCAGTTACTACAGAGAAGATACTTTTGAGCAGTTTAACAGATTTGGATTTAATGACAATTTAATTGTACTGCTTTCTACGAAATTGTTAAAAAACAATTTTTATGTTTTTTCTAAGTTATTAAAAATGTAATTTAAGTAATTTGTATTGTTATTAAATTATGGGAGAATATGAATTTTGCTAGTTTTGTTAGTTTTTGTTAGTTGAAATAAAGACAAGTTTTCATAGTGCTTACTTTGAAATGATAATAAAATTTGAAAATAAAAAAATTATTTTGTCCCTTCCTTAAAATCCATAAAATTTATATCAATTCAGAAGTATACTATAATTTTCCTGAATATACTTAACACAACTTTCGAAATATTCTTTTATGTCTGAATTTTTATTTAAAAAATGCACTTATAAAGACTTTTTTATTTTGTAATGTTTTTAAGATAAAAGTTTATTTAATACAATTTAATGTAAGTTTTTTGTTCAACGCAAACCATCAAACTTCTCTTATACTTTTAATGTTTAAAAGTAATATATTCTTTAATAATATGATTTTATTTTTATCTTAAAAACATCTTTTTTAGAATTGTTCTAAAATCTTATCATATTAAAAACTTTATTAAACTCAAATTAAATTGAAATCCCTTTAAAATAGTTTTTATAATTGTTGTCGATTAAATTTATTTTATTGTTAGTATAAATTAATATTTCACAAAAACATTTTTTTTTCTAATGAAATTTGAATAAAATATATTTATTAAGTAATAAGAATTTATAGAATTTTCGATTTTAAATTCATGAATTTGTTTATGTGTCTGTGAATTTATTGCAGTTTTAAATTTACCGCTGGAATTCCCATGAGCTACCATAAGGCCAAATGTAAACACGTCAATATGGAGCAGATGAAGTTTGTGTAAATCGAAGGCTTGTATGTGTGGAATTACATACATTTTACATTTTTCTATATAAAAAAATCTATTTTTATTGAATTAAAAAAATGGACATATTTTAATTAAAAATTTATTCTGCAGTATTGGTTAGCTGTTTGAGGTTGCAGTAAAATGTCAAGAACATAACCTAGTATTTTTCGTAAGCATATATATTTATTACAAATAATATTAAATTAACTACGTAAATTATATTTTTTAGTCAAATTTTATATACAGTTTGCTGATTACATTTTAATTTTTGTGCACTAAATATTTAATAACATATATTTCTTAAAATCATAAAATACTGGACAGATAAAATTCTATCTATATTCATTATTGTTATAAAAAGTAAAATTATGGCAATAAGTTACTTTTAATTTACTTATAAAATTTAATTATAAAAGTATTGCTCAATGTATAGTTATTAAAAAATATTTTCAAGTCAAGTATTTGTAGGAGTATTTTTATTGACAAAAATATAGTTTATACAAAGATCAGCTGCTTGAATTAAATCTTATTTCATTTTCGAATATATTATTATTATAAATAAAAATATATTTGAATGCTTTTTTTTTTTTTTTTTTTTTATA
>JABFPM010003643.1:0-14030 GCA_022817325.1 Idris sp. 1 HC-2018 | reverse complement strand
AATCAGTTAATAATTTGCCTTTTATCACTTTTTAAAAATATTCGATATCAAACCTGTCAACATTTTGTGCTCAACTTACAGTTAAACATATAACCAACTTCACAATGTATGAAGTAGACGCTCTGTTAATAATTAACTATTTATAGAGTAGTAGTCCTTAAACATTTTTGTTCACTGGACACCTTTCAAAAGTGGATAAAAATTCCACTGCGATTAAATAAAAAGATAATCTTAATTAAAGGGGCAAAACTCTTTTCTCTGATCTAATTGGTCGAGCACAGAACGAGCCTCCTTAGTGCGTCACTGAAATCAAATGACCTTCGATTTATTTATTGGCAGGGGGTTAATTTATACTTTTACTTACATCTTTTTTACAAATATATTTAGTTCGCGTTTGTTTATTATTTTACATTTTTAAATCTTGTAAAAAGACAATTATATTTCACATTTCAAAATATAGAATTTCTTTTTTATTTGTTAAAAAATTTAATCTTATTAAAATAAAGATATTAAAAAAGAAGAACAAATTTTATCATAAAAGCTGAGCTGAAACGCAAATTAATTTTTTATAGAACACAAGATTAAAAAAAAACTACCAAAGAATTTTCTCGACTTATGACAGAACAATCATTTTTTATTGCTCACGTGCCTTTTCTTTTATAGACAGTTGATAAAATTAATTTGACACTTAATTAAATGAAAGAGCTTATTTTTTAAAAAAAAATATTATAATACTCAAATTCTATTTAATGTTCTTTTTAATGTTTTATTGTAATTGTAAATTGTATCGAATTGTATTTTATATAACATTTTCTACGTTCTTTGTGAAAAGTACGCAGAATTTCTCTTTAAAGAAGAATGTATATTGACAAATTAATTTTTTTATTGTTTTAATTTCTTTAATTAAATTTTACAACTTTAATTTTCAAACGCAAATCGTCTTCTATTAACCTTCTTTCATCACGTGCGTCGGATTTATTACTTATTGGCAGCATTTGTCAATTAAAAGATCAAATCTTAGACAATAATAGTCTGATGTCCAGTCTTGTTTTTGTTACGCTTAATCATTCGAGGTGACAACTGTAACATGGAATATTGTTGAGAATATCGCGTAATTAGATTTGATTTAAACATTTTTTGATGAATGAAGAAATATTTTTTACTTGGAATTCAATTTTAATTGCAATTAAAATTATTGTAAAATATGAAATCAAAAATGAATAATTTTGTCAAAATCTTAAAAACTAAAATAAAATAGAAATTAATTCATTATTTTTTTTATTCAATTAAAATTTGAATACATGTTTTAAACAAAGTAGACAATCATAAACTATTAGTACAATTATTTGAAATTTTTAGAAATTGAGTACTTGTCAGTTTCATCTTTTCAATTAAAGTAAATTATCTGACATAGCAAATCAACTAGAAAAACTATAATTAACTTTTTATATATAATTTATTTTTTTATAATCATACGTATGAATAATGATCCAATAAATGCCATCAAATTAAACCAATCATATTTAAGAACATAAATAATTAATTAATTGATTTATTATGTATCACAATTTTTTAACAAAAAATGTTCATAATTTTGCATTACAAAATTCCATCATAAATATGAATAAAAAAGACATTTTTTTCTAATCATAGGCATGAAAAATTATTCGGTTGTTAACAATGTATGAATTATATTTTGTCGATTAAAAAATTTATTCTTGTGAAATACAGGGAAAAATGAATTGATTGACCTGTTTTCGTATTAAAATTTACAGTAACAAATAGTCCTGGCTTTATCTACAAAAATCTTTAAAAATAAATCTGACGAAATCGATTTTACTGTTCAGTTTAGTCAATAATTCATTGGATATTAATTTTTATGGCGTGATTCGTATTACGATTAGATAACGCGAATATGGGATTGAATTGCGTCACTGCTTAAAAATGTTTTTTTTTTATATTTAATTGGCTTAACCTTTAGAAGCGTATCAGTTTTAAGTTTTTATAAATCATTTTTCAATCTATAAATAGCTTATACAAATGATTTATGTATTTTTCATTTCAATTTTTAAGTTCACATCATGTTTCGTTGTTTTAAAAAAATTAAACTAAATGCAAAATATTTAAACAAAAAAATGTACTTTTTTTTTAATTTATATTCATTTGTTTAAATATGCTAGATGACAAATATAAAAATGTTATAATCATTAAGTTAGATCCAAATTGTACGGAGATTTGACAGTTTGCAAAATTCTTCACTTTCCCATACGCTGAATGGACCACTCCTGCTGACATAGAGGACAACGATTATTCTGCTTCACCCAGAGAGACATGCAACAGTAGTGAAAGGAATGATTACATTCACCCCAGACAACAACGCAGTCCTGCTTTCCATAAAAATCCTTCTTGCTTTCTGCCTGACATCTTAGACAAGCATCTGTAAAAGATAATTGCAACATTTCAGGAAACATTCAACATGTTTGTATTTCTTACAAAAATTATATAATATAATGGTTTTAAATGAAAAATTTTCAATAAAAAGAATAACAGTTATTTAAATTGAATAGTTTTCATTTTAAAAAATCTAATTATATATTTTATGAAATAATTAATAAAATGGTTCCTCATATTTGTATAACTTCTACTTGGAACAAAACTAACATCATAAAAACCACGTGTTTCATTGTAAATCTGTGCGCATCATGTATCTATAACAAAATAGCTATTAACCATTCTTGAACAATCAATACTGACATCATATTGCGCACTAAACCGACAAGCGCTTCTGCGATAAAACTCCAACCTTTTATCGTATTATACTAATAATTTAATATACCTTAAGTACAATTGTAGAAAAATTCAGCAACATTTATTTTATGAATCATATTACAATAATAATTAATTTGGTGACATTTCTTTTTTTTATGAGTAAATATTTGTTTCAGATAAAATTTTTAATAATATTGCAAACATTTTTTCCACCCAATAAGTGATTAATTATCTAAATACTTTGAATTATTTTATTTTTATTTGCTCGCAGCTAATCAAATGACTTTAAATTCTTGAGTTAAACGTAATTAAATCTTTTTATACCATTTTTCTCTTTTGAAGAAGATGTTCTTCAATTGTTTTTATTTCAATAAAATAGACTGACTCGAGAAATTGAATTCTGATAAGTGCCTATTTTACGAAACATTTCCAATATTTGTCGCTGCACAAAAGCCACTCAGATCAAAGGATTAATCAAAGTGCAAGTTATTGTAAAGTTCCATTTGCCCCCAACTGCGAAGTCCTTCAAGTTGACTTTAGTCGTTAATATTGGATGCAATCCTTAAGACTCGTCCAATTGTGTTTTTTTTCTCTCATTGAAATATCATCTGTCTTGCAAATGACACGCTTCTTTTAAAAACTATCTTGTATCATTTGACACATATAGTAACATAGAAGCTCGTTCGAGAAGGTTCGATTTTAATAAAGAAAGTGATGGAAAAAAACGTCTAGTTTATTTTCAGAAGAATTTATAACCACAAAATAAAAGTAAAAATAAACGAAACGAAAAAATAGCTGATTTGAAACAAAATTATTTATTATTTATAAAAGTAAACGCTATTTTTCATCGTGTATATACAATAAACTATTTTTGTGTAGATTTGGTAGTTACAGATAGGTCAGTGATGTGGACAGATAAACACTGAAAAGCATAAATATTGAATGAGTTGACGATGCAACATTGTATGATAACAAAAGTTTCATAAAAATGGCTTATCAGCTTCTATTTAACTTCAATTTTTTTTTCTCAAAAACTATTTCAATTTAAAGTTAACTTTTTCCTGAAGTGACGGAAAAACGTGTTAGATATCTTAGTTCATTGACTTATTCAATGAATTAAAATTCTATCATTCAAAGCCTGTTAATTGTAAATTTGACAGACATATCTTGGGTCATTGTGTTCCACCTACATAACGTCGGAAAACTTTTTATGACGTAATCCTGTTTTTCATCACTTCTCATACGTTAAACACCTGAGATGTAAATAATAATATCAAATATTAACTGACCATAATCGATTTTGTTATCGTTGTCATACATTTTTAACAGATTGCATTTTCGTAAGTGAAACGAATTTGTTATTGAAATTAATCAGTGTAAAGACATTAAGGTGTCTTTCAGAAGAAAAATTTCTTTATTGAGCTCAAACATATTTACAGAACAATGTTAACATTCAATTAATTTAAAAGTTTAAATTAAAATAGAAAAAGTTTTAAAAAATTTATAGATTTGGAAAAATTTTCCAGTTTTAACTTTAGTAGAACACATCAAACTTGTTTTTTATTTTCAAATAGCATTCATAAATAAGTAAAAATTGATACTTAACCAGTATCAACATTTCGCCCGTCGACAAGTTTCAGCAAAGAACAACAATAAAAATAAATGCGAAATGAAGAGGAATCCTGCGAGTGAAATAGGATGTCAGTCAGATGTGATTTTTTACGAGGCCGAGTGTCTCGAAAGTTCTATGCCAACATGCAATTGACCTTTTCTTTGGCTATAGATGAGCCAAATTCTCAACTAGATTTAACTTTGTGAATGAAATATGTAGAAAGTGCAGGCACATTAAGTGTAATTTTGAAGTTTCGCTTATAAAAGTTGATTTCAAAAATAAATAGTGTACAATTTTGACAACTATTTAGCGCTTTGTAATTTGCTAGTCTGGTCAATTGGTTACTAATGAACACAACTTTAAAGTATTATAGAAATCAAACCCTGTTTAAAAAAAGTTTTTAAAACATGTTGTAGAATATTAAAAATTCTTTGCTGATTAAGAAAAAAAATGTAAATAAGGAATGTGCACAATAAACAAAATTTCCTTACATTTATCAAACATCCAATATGTTGATTATGTTGATTTACTCGTTTTTCATCCATTTGATTGTTTCAAATAATCGTATATGCTGCCCATGAAATGTTTTATGCAAAACGGTTAAAATTGATTCAAAATGTAACGATTATGAATGGGATAAAAATAAAGACATTCAATTTTGAAAGAATGAGAGTGCTCGTGTGAGAATTAGAAATTGCGGAAAATAAAGATGAATGATTGCAATGAGTTGGTCGAGTTAAGAAAGTTGGATACTAAAATAGATGCATTTCGTCATCTTATTTTCTCAAACAAATGGATTATTTTTTTCATTTATATTGATAATCAAGAACTTTTATCATGACAAAATAATGCATAATTGCATTTTTTACTTGTTAACTTTTTTAATCAATTGCAATAAAGAAGAATACGACATTTGTTAAACAAGTTGAATAAAAAGTAGAATAAGAAACTATGATCACTTTAAACTATAATATTGATATCCAAGTTTTGGCTGTTTAAAACTTATCAATACCAACAAAAAATTCAATAATAATAAATCGACGTTCATTAATTATTTGTTCATATTGATTGGGGATAGCGTCAATAAAATTATAATGTTCACGTATGAATGATGTAAACAAAGAAATTTATCCAAGATGTTTTAAAAGTAAATGTATAAAATGAAAGTTTTTTTTATTTTTAACAAATAATTAAATTTTAGTTTGAAAAAGAAATTATATTACTTATTTATTATTGCCCATAACACATAAAATTGCATTTTCAAAAATGTTTATAAGTTTGTAAAGTAATAATTGGCACAATTTAATTGACAAACAATATTGAAGTGAATTGTGGTTACACATAAAGGATAATATATTCCGTTATTATATATTTAATGAAATATTTGCTGTCCATTATATAAATAGATTATACATAAAAAGAATTTACATAATAGAAAATAAAATAAAATATAAAATTAACAGAAAATTCAGAAGAAATTAATATTTTTAAAAATAAGAATGATACAAAGTGATACGAGAGACCTTTCTTTAGCTTTAGATATTTAAAAGCATCTGAATTACATACAGTAAACAAGTTTTCATTTTACATTTTTTTTATATAATACAGATAATATATTTAATTCTAATTGTTAAGCTTTTAAAGTAATAAAATACAATTTTTAAAAAAAATTTAACTGTAACACAAATAACATCAGTCTAATACATGAAGTAAATTATAAACATTTTGTTGACTAAACTTTTTTTTTTGAATGGTACATTTTTTTAAATGGTATTTTAAATGTCCCTTTGATCACCCTCAGGATTTTCAACCGCAAGCCGGCGAGGAAACTCACTGGCGAGTGGTAGGGGAACGCAGCGGTAACCACGAGCGCATGTATATAAAAGACAAATCCCGCGATGTGATTAGCAAAAGTTGTCCCAAACTGAGTTCGTCCACCGCTGGACTCGCTTCACCCTTGTAACCCCAGTAATACTCGCCACAAAAAGTGGTTGCTAGTGTCACCACCAGGTGGTGTCTCAAGTTTTGTTTTCACACACGTGTGCTTGGTTCTGGATAGCACGCAGGATCTGTCAGATGCTCAGCTGCTTTTGGGTGGTATAACCCGTCGATGATGCTCATCCAGTCTCAATTCAAAAAAAAACCAGAACCCCAAAAATAAAGAGAGGAAGCCCCTTTAAACAGTTACAAAGATGCCGTCCTCACAAAGAAGACAGATTATGCAACCATGGCCCCTGTGTCTGATGCCTTTTACCAAGCCAAAGGTAAGAGAAAAGCTGTCTCAGCCAGTGTCTACCAATAAGTCATCCGAAATTTTGTCTCCTGGTGACCTTCAAACGGTCCTGTACAGAGTTCAAGGTCAAAGCCTTTTTTTAAATCGGTTTATGTTTCACATTCAAGGTAAAATGTTTGAACTTGATCAATCAATATTAATTGATAGTAACCGGCGCCATGATTTTATTTATTCATCGCAGCAGGATTGTTTCAAGGTCGACCGATTTTTAAGCAAAATTGTTGCATTTCCGAGCGCAAGTCTTTAATCGTTATCCTGCTTCAGAATATAGTCTACTCTCCTTCTCCACGCTTCTAGAAAGTTCTTGTAGTTGCTCTTGCAATTTCAATCATCCTGACATCATCCTTACTGTCATTCAACTTTCTTTTTTGTTTGATTATAGTTTACGATTATAAATAGACTATGAAGTTTTTATATTTAAGTGTTTGTTTCTTGGTGACTTTTTTATTTTGAAAATATTTGTTATTCTTAATTTTTTCTTTTATTTAAAAATTGCTTGTTTTTTTAAGATAGACTTTTGGACAGTCAGATTTTTTTCACTAATCATACGCATTATGCAACGGATATGCAAGTTAACTTTGCAATACAAATTAATTTTCTTTATTTTTTTCCAATTTATTTTCTTTGATTTCCCTTTTAAATATAACTTTGATTATTGATCTTATTGACCTTTTAAATCAGATTTTTTTACACAACGACACAATACGCTGTCTATTGCTAAATCTTGCGAACGCTGAACCGCGCAAGCTATTTATACCGGGTCGCGCACACCTGTGTGTCACGGCGCTTTGAGTCGAGTCCACTTCACGCAATTTCTTCGTAATTATATGGATATAGATATGCAATGAATAATTGTCATAAATGTAATCATGTAACTATAATAACTTTTGAAATTTGCAATAAAAGAATGAAAAACAAATTAAAAAACATGTATTCATTTTTGTATGATTTAAGTTCTTTTAATATTATTATTTTGATGTGTAATTGTATTTTTTTTTAATTTAAAAACCTGATTCAATCAATTTTTTATTTTCAAATAATGAAGATGACAGAAAAGTGTTGACAAATTCTTATTTGAGAAGTTCATTTGAAAAAGATTCTACATTATTAACAGTATATTTTTTATTTTAAGAAAATGTATTTTTTTGTAAATTAGTTAACAGCAAGAGAACTATAAAAGAATAAATCAAAGTTTGCACAAATTTAATATTATATGATTTTCTTCGTTAATATATAAATGACAAATTATAATAATCTGATGGTAATCTATTATGCAACTAATGTTTATATTTTTTCAAATTTTAGATTTTTGTTTCTTTTGCCAAATTATTTTATTTTATTAAATACTATTATAATTTACATTCTTAAGTCATTGTCAGATTTCCAACTCATTTACTATATCAATTCAAAATATAGATTTGTACATATATCTTAAATTTTTCTATCTACACTGCCCGCAGAAAGTTCGTGAACATATTTTTGAAAGGCACTCATTTTTCAAAGTGATATTATTTCTTAAATAATCAATAAAAAAAAACAACTTTAATTAAAGCATTGAAAAGCTGAAACAATAAGCGTTCCAACCCTTTAATTGAAATTTGATTTGTATTAATTTTTAATTGAGTTATACTGTTTTGATAAATATAAAAACCGCTAATTTTTAGGTTTTTTCAAAAAATTCTGATTCACGGTGAAAATTTTTGTGAACTCTGAAACTTAGTGCAAACGAAAGTTTGAACCCTGCTCTTTTCAGAGAAAATTTTTTAAAAGGTTATTCATAATATTCATTGAGTTATTACAATTCAAAAATTTTTCGACAACGCTCGAACGTCGTTAGAAAAAATTTTTTTGCACCTCGGGCACGTAAGTAGCTACTTACGCTTTATGTTATATTAAGCGTAAGTTGCTGTTTTTAAGCAGATAACCGTAAGTGTCAAACAAATGAATCCGATTTCTATATGTCAACCGCAAAAATTGTAACCTTTTCAATCAAGACAAAGAGTAGTGACAGTCTTAAAAGATCGAGTGACTAGATTCTAGAATTCTTTTTTTTTAAATGAGCTAAAGCGAATATTCATCCCTTGATGAATTTTCCGACGATAAGCCTAACGATATTTCTTAACTGGCCCAAGCCGCGAAAGAAGAGTTGGTGCCGAGGAAATCAAACGTCCGGTACGAAGAAGAGAATGACCATTTCATGACATGGAAAAATGATCGTAAGTACGACAAAATAGACGGGAACATTCTCCTTACTTATTTCTCCGAAATGGCCAAACACTATGCGCCACCGTCCCTGTGGATCAATTATTCAACGCTGAAAAGTGTGATATATATAAATCACAACATTAACATCAGCAAATTTGCCCCGCTCCTTGCGTTCATTTAACGAAAAATCAAGGGTACAAGCCAAAAAACTCGAAGGCCTTAACCGCTGAAGAAGTGGAAAAATTCCTAACTCAAGCTGATGATGATACTTGGTTGGCGACCAAAGTAAGATTTAGAATTGTTTTTCCTTTTTTTATCGTTTAAACATCTTTATACACTCCCCGCAGAAAATTCCTGAACATACCATTGAAATGTACATATAATTCAAAGTGACATAATTTGATAAATAAACAATATAAAAACAATTTCAAATAAAGTTTTGGAAAGCTTAGATAATAAGCTTCAAACCAATTGTCTGAAAGTTATTTTTCATCAATTTTTGATCAAGTTAGATGGTTTTGAAAAAAATGAAAAACTGCTAATTTTTAGTCTTTTTTTAAAAAAATATGAAACTTGGTAAAATTTGTTATGGGTTCTATTACTATGTGTAAATGATAGCTTGGATCAAGTGCTTTCTAGCAAATAAAAATTAATAAATTATCCATCATATTTACAGAGATATCACAATTCAAATATTTTTTGAGAACGCTCGCTAGCGTGAACGTTCAATTGAAACACAAAAAGTTCGTGAACATTCACAATTCATTCAAATTATATACATTTTTATGCAGTTGCGTATAAAAATATTATTTAATATTATTTTGTGAATTATAAATATAATATTTCATTAGTTAGTTACTCTTTTTAACAATAGATGTCTTATAATGTTGATTTCCTATAATAAACTTTATTACTGTAAATTATTTATAAAATTTTAAAATAATTACGTATTTAAACAATGTCTTATAATATAATTTTCTTGTAAAAACATTAGTACTTGTAACTTATAACTGTTTCAATTAGATTTACTATATTGACACAAACATTTTTGTTGAAGTGACTTAATATTATATGTTAAAAAAATTCACAAAAAATGTCACAAACAAATCGTAAAGTAATAAAAGCTCAAGCAGTCGCTTTGAGAAAAAAAATATACATTTCGAGATATTGTAAAAACTTTAAACATATCAGTTGGGTTTACTGTTAAGCTTGTAAACGTTTTAATAGGTATAAAATGTATTCAGATCTCACGCGTTCAGGCAGACCTCGTAAAACGAGAGTTTATTATCTAAGCTTTCCAAAACTCTATTTGAAATTGTTTTTATATTGTTTATTTATAAAATTATGTCACTTTGAAATATATGTACATCTCAATGGTATGTTCAGGAACTTTCTGCGGGAAGTGTATATAAATATACCTAAAAAACCCCGAAAAATAAATGTGCAGGTTGTGTTGCACTTTGGAGTTTATGGCGCACTTCGATTGTCAGAAATTACAAATCTGACAACTGAAAATATAAAAGATCACAACGAATTTTTAGATATTGAAATCCGTGACCGAAAAAAAAAGTAGACAAAACATTTGTAATACGAGAACCGTATTATCAAATGGTACAAAAATATGCGAGCAAACGCCCCGCCGATCTCAACTTGAAGCGATTCTTCTTAAATTATCATTCTGGCAAATTTACCAAACAGGTGAAACAAATCATTTTAATTTAATTGAAAAAAAATACAATAAAAATGGAAAATATAAAGAATGAAAAAAAATTAAATGTAAAAAAATTGCAAAATCAATTGGACGAAACAAAATTGACAAGATGCCAAAAGAAATCGCGACTTTCTCGAAATTACCCGACGTAAATGAATATACGGGTCATTGTATCCGTCGCACATCGGCGTTAATACTCGCTAACACTGGCGCAAACATAGAGCGGATCCGCAGAATCGGGGGTTGGAAGTCTGATAAGGTGGCTAATGGGTATGTGGAAGATTCTCTCCACTATAGAAACGTCACCCACGACCAAATTACAACTGCGATTTCCTCAAAGATTCATTCTTCACCACCTGCTAAAAAACAAAAATTTAATGCCCCAAGAAACACACCTGAAAATGAACCTTTTCCTGATCTTTCCGCAAATGTCACCACACAGGCCATGGCTGGCTCAGCGTCTGAGACCATGGAGGGCTTGAAAAGTATTTGAGAAATTATCGACTTGCCAAAAAATGTGCTCTTCCAACTGATTTTGACCAACTGTTCAAATTTTGAAATCCATTTTAAAGATTAAGTTTAGTTTGATGATCAATTTGTGTTAAGTAAAGTTTTCGTTTCATCTTTAAACGTAAAAAAATGTATTAAAAATATTCAATAAAAGTTAAATCAAATTATTTTATATCGTCTTTAAGTATTCATCTAAAAAATCGAGTAACTTAATAAATGATGGCTAGTTTAAAAGCAGTTTCCAAAAATGATAATAAGAATTTAGAAAAGTTGGTTGAAGATTCGGCCAGAGAGTTGTTGCAAAAAGCTAACAAACAAAAACATGAAACAATTTTACATTTTTTTTCCAGTCAAAGTCGCCGTGATCAGGGCAAAATAATTGAGGTCAAAGGTATAGAAATAATATTTTGATAAACTTCTTTTAATTTGTTCATATTAATGAAATAATATAAAAAAACTGTATATGTGTATTTATAATTTTAGATAAAAATGTTAATGTCAATAAAGCAGATGTGAGTCTTGTGATTGATGAATCACCAGAAAAACTGAGTGAGAAAACAACTCGTTTGGAAAATCAAAAAAATGCTCCAGCTCAAGAAGCATTAAAATTAAAAATTGCCAGTACAAATAAAGATATTGTGAGTTTGTCAAATGTAATTGAAAGAGGGTATGCTGACGAAACTGCACAAAGAAATCTTAAAAAACTAAAGCAGAATTTAGTTGTAAGCGAACGATCTTTAAAAAGAAAAATTGCCGATGCAGACCGAAAAAAAATATTTCGAGCTACAAAAAAGCAAAAATTACAATTTGCTTGCGAAAAGTATCCAGAACTGAAGAAGGATTTGAAATGTAGAGATGCGAAAGGTCGTCCCAGAGTTGAGGTTGATCAACCAGATCTATTGTCTGCAATCGTGGATATAGCTTCTTTTGGAGGCGCCGCAGATTCACGTCGTCAAACAGAAAGTAAATCTTATTTTAATTACATTTTTATATAAAAAATTTTCTGTGCAGAATTGTATGATTTATTTTATTTTAGCAATCAGGAGCTGCAAGACATTAAGTCAATTAACAGAAAAACTGGCCGACTATCGAAGAGGATTTGAAATTAGCCGCAGTGCCACCTATTTAAGATTAATACCAAAACGCTGGAACAATATTGAAGGAAAGCGACATGTCAAAACTGTGCCTGTGAAACTCAGCCGACCGTATGCAGATCAACATTCAAACCACCAAGATGGTTATTTTTGCCACGCCACTATAAATAATCTGGAAACTATTGCCGCAATACTAGGCCCTGAATTCGTTATATTTTTGTCTCAGGACGACAAAGCTCGCGTGCCTCTGGGTATAATAGCTGTGAAGAAGCAAGCGCCGATACTTATGCACTTGGAGTACAGAGTTTCTCTCCCAGATCATGACTGGGTCGTAGCAGAACGGCATAAATTGATACCGTCTGTGTATGCTGGGATAGTTATTCATCCTGATTCCGAAGGACGACCCGAATCCGTTTCTTATTCTGGGCCAACCTATATCGCCATTCGAAGTGGGAAACATTCTTCTTCTACAGCCGAAACTCATGCTACTGACATCGAAAAATTAATGGATCTTCCGAATTTTGAACCAATTATTAAGATGAGTAGTGGAGATATTAAACCTGTGATGATAATTACAGTCGACGGTGGACCTGACGAAAACCCGCGATATCCTCGAGTCATCGCGAATGCTATAAAGCATTTCAAGAAATTTGATCTTGATGCTTTATTTGTAGCCACAAATGCTCCAGGTCGAAGTGCTTTCAATCGTGTGGAAAGGCGCATGGCGCCTCTGAGTCATCAACTCACCGGCATTATCTTGCCTTACGAACACTATGGCTCGCACCTCGACACAAAAAACAATACCATCGATAAAGAACTGGAAAAACAAAATTTTCAATATGCTGGTGAAGTGCTGGCAAAAGTTTGGAACGAGATGGTCATTGATAATTATTTAGTAGTAGCAGAGTACATTCCTCCTCAAGATTCTTGTGAAGACCGTGACACCGTCAACATAGATGTATAGTATGCACGCCATGTGAGGGAGTCGCAGTACTGTCTACAAATTATTAAATGTAACGATCAAACATGCTGCATGCCATTCCGAAGTGATGTCAAAAAATTATTATGCAATGGTTTTTTGCCACCCCCAATACCTATTGAGCGAAGTATTGCAGGTCTATATGATCTTGATCCAGTGGGAAAGATAGTAAAGTTTTCACCACTCTTGATGAACTTGACACTTCGTATTCAGCCAAAACAAAACGACTTCACCCAGCTGCCTTACGATTATTACTGTCCCAGCTTGAGAAATCAACTAAAAAACCGAGTGTGTAAGGAATGTGAAATTTATTTCGCTTCAATGAAAAACACTGCGTTGCATTTCAAGAATATTCATCGAAAAACCATCAAGGTTCCAAAAACAAAACCGCAAAAAATTATCAAAAAGCGAAATAATGAATATTTATGTGTTTATAACCAAGATTCAGAATGGGTGCATCAGGTAGATTTGGAAGAATCTTTTATTGATGATTCCGATAATATTCCTTTTCTTGGTTTTCCGATTGTAGAAAATCTTGATTCGTGGCTGTTGCACCCATTTGTTCCAAAACAGTGATACTAAATCAAAAGTATTTTATAATGTTGACTAATCCACGATTATGATTTTATAATAAATTTTATAAATATAATTTAATATATAATTTATTTGTTATTAATATATACTAATAAAATAACTGAAAACAATGTTTCTAAAATAAAACTTAAATATTATCATTTTGTCCTCATTTCAACAATGAAGGGGGGGGGGGTTGATTCAAATCTGGACGTCTTTCTACAGGGGGGGTGGGGGGTAAAAAATCGAGAAAATTTTGCGGACGTCTTTTATGGACGTCCCCT
>JABFPM010003641.1:0-14032 GCA_022817325.1 Idris sp. 1 HC-2018 | reverse complement strand
GATAAGGATTTTGAAAATTCAAAGTTATACATTATACGAGAGACAAGGACTGTCTTTACGATTATTTGTCCAAGTCCATTAAGTGACAAGCTGACAGCGAGTGGACAGGCGAATGCATGAAAATGCATAAAGCGCGCGCCGAAGAAATAATAGCTAGAAATTCAGCGCCGTAGTCGAAATGAGAAATCCGATTAAGCCAAGTGTGCTCTGAATACTAACAGCGTGCTATCATAAACGTGACAGTGTTTCTCATGTGCCGGCTCCGCGGATTTGCATCTCTTTACTTAGTTATCAGGCTATGCTTTTGAGGTACACGCAGTGAATGCTAAAAAAGCGTTGACAATTGCGTAAAAAAACAAACAAACAAAAAACAACAACAAATTATCGCAGAAAGAGAAATAACAAGCTCGGCATTAATACAGATTTCACGAGGGATTTGGAATCATCAATGCTTCAGCAATAAGGTAGCGAAAATTCGTTTTTTCGGTCAAAAATGTGTTGGATCATAAAACGTTGATTTGTTATTCGGAAACATTAAAAGCGCGACGAAAACGTATTTTAATAATCTGAGTGCGCTTGTATTGATTATTTCGTTATTGTGGTGGAATATATATTAAGATCACTGTGAACAGGTGGATTTATCGTTCGAGTAATTTAGGAATTATGATTTTAAAGAAAATTACTTAATCAGAAATGACAAAAAAATGTTTCTAGATATTTAGAAAATTATAAAAAAAACTAAATTTGTTTAGAAAAGTTAACTTATTTTGTTTACCAACCTTGGGTTAAAATTTTTGTAAATCAGTACTGCTAAAAATTGTGTGCACGGTTTTTACTGAGAGTGTTTATGCTAAAATAGACAAAGTTTTACCGGGTTGTTTTTATCATTCGGGCAATTTACGAGAAACAAAAGGGGGAATATCGGAAAAAGTGTGGCTCATATCGCACTCACGGATGAAGTAGTTTAAAATAATTTGCTGAGGCTGTGGTAAATTTCATTGCAGACAGCGCACCAGCTCCCAGAGAAATTCATGAGACGCGGCAACGGAGCGCCGCGTGACTTATGCCCGCCAACGCTCGACCAGACAGATCGCTATTTCTTGTGCAATCACTTTTGCCTGCAATTGTTCCGGATACATTATGTTGCGTGATTGACTGCGACGATCTTGCACCCGCGTTATTATTCATGCGCGGGAAATTGAAATTCATCGGTTTGTTGGGTTCTGCTGTCGGGAAGTTGCTATCAAAACGCACTCTCAACTAAAGAAAAAATGAATCAACCATTTAGTTTTCAGATCATCTGAAAATCTCATTTAGATGTAAATTTATTGTACAATTTGAATTATAACTATATTATATTTTAATTTCAGAATTAGAAAAAACTTGGTTTTAATATTTCTGTAATTTTAATGATGTCAGGTTATTTAAAATTACATTGAAATTTTAATCTTTAAAACATTGGTATGCATGTAGCGTAAACTCTTTATTTTCGTTTATAGTTATTTCGGAAGCGTGTCAGGCAATTTTTGCCAAGAATGAATTCGTAAAATATTCACGAATCGAATATTGTTTTTCAACTGCCTGCACATGAGTTACGTATGTTGACTGCGTTAACTTAAAAGCAAATTGAATTCAAACAATTGATTTTTTCGCCAGCCAAGTGCGTTTTTAACTTGTTAATTTTTGTTGTCTGTTTTACGATGATTTCAAGAAAAAGAGTGTCGGAATGCGCGACAACTTTGTTACTTTAATTTTTCGATTTTATTAGTCAATACGTCGTAACGTAAATCATAGCCGTATATTAAATAAAATCCATCTCCACGTCGTGGCGCAGGCAAACATTATTCGTGTATTTATAATCTCGTTTCGCGACACGTATGGGCGCCGCGGCAAATGGCTCGTGCTTAACGCGACCCATGAATCCCTTCTGCAATTTCGATATATAATAACATAAAACTACTGCTAATAAGCTGTTAACCGCGCTTTTGCAAATCACATTTCGCTTCTGTATCATGAAAGATTAATCATCTTATGACAGTGTCAATCTCAGTGTATATCTTCTTTTACGAACACTTCCATTTTTGACATTTCATACATTTAAATCAACGTATTCCTCTGCAATTTTTTTATTTCAATTTAAAATATGTGTTCATTTATTTTCTACATTTAGATTATACACATTTTAAAAATTCTTATTTTATTTGATGAAATAAAATGCAGTAATATATTTTTTGTATTAGCTTGTTATTGAAAAAATGTGTTGCCTGCGGTTTTTTGTATCAAAATAAAGCAGAATAATTGAGCAGCAAGAGTCATTAATAATGTTTCAATTCGGCGTTGATGCGTCCATTAGGTAATCGAATTGTCACTCGATTACTTTCATGGCCCTTTTATTTTTGCTGTTGTTTTTCTCTTGGCAATCTTTCTTCGTTTTATCGTTCAATCCATCCAGGAAATCGGAATAGCGAAAGAAAAAGCGACGCGACTGATCGATAATAAAAGCGAGCGCGAAAGAGGTAAAATCAAGCGTTTTTTAACGATGCAATGGAGAGAAGCTGCGTTTGACGCGGGCGAAGAGAACCTCGAGAGGAGTGCGCAGAATACTTATACACTTAGAGCCGCGATTGTATGTGTGCAGTTATACGTACACAAATATAATGCTTCGCGGAAAAAAGTGATCCAAAAGAGAAAAACGTGGAATGTAGGGACTCGCGATGAGTATTTGGCAAAGAATCTGAATATCATGTCAATTTTTGCATGATCCACATTTTATGGCAGCGCTTTAATAGAAAATGTTACTACGTTTTTAAACTAACATGAAGCCAGTGAATTTGGAAAAAAAGTAAAGTTATTGTTGGAAAGAAGAACTTTTATGCTGAATGAATAAGTGTTGATTTATTTTTTATTGTAGAGTACATTTTTAAAAATTACATTGCACTTATATTTCAACAAAATAATTTGTTCATTTTGGCTATTGTGTGTTTTATTTATGTTTATACCAACTAAAAATGTTATCTTCTATTTTATTATCAATCATTGACAATTGCATTACAAAATAAAGATCATACACTCAAAAAAAATCGCATTATTAAATTAATATGTTCATAATATGTTCATGGTTGAGGCATTTATAGTTAATACAAGTGAAAATATAGTAATTACAACTAGAATATCAGTTAACGTGAATATAGTCACGTTAATTATATTTTCTAGTCAGTTTTAACGTCAACTCAATTTATGGAATAGAACTGACTGAAAAAATGATTTGTCTAAATCAACACAGTTGAAAAACTTAGTAACGATTTTCACTAATGTGATAGTTTACAATCAGATATGAATCATTCTTTGTAATGGATTTAAAATCATGAATTATAATAACTGATACATTGTAATATACTGAAGATTCGTTCATTATATAAAATTATATTTTCATTCATCGATTTAGCATCTACATATTTACGGGTGCGATTCTGTCACGTATGGTTAACTTTACTACATTTCTGAGTTGACATTACTCAGTTAGAGATAAGTTGGCCAAAAAACCAACTACAATTTTATAGCAAAGTTTTATTACCGATTTTTTGTCTGATTGTAATATTCAATTTAATTATCTGGAAAACGTTTTGTGGTATAAATTCAGGCTATTTTTTTCTTGTTTTTATCTAATGAATAATAGATTACAAAAACAAAACATAAGACGGTTCAATAGACGCAATTTATGGCCTGTTTGATGTGGAACGAGAAGTGTCGTGCATTATTAAGCACATTATAGAACGTGATTATATCGGATTTTACTTATAGACATTCCCCTAGAAAAAAGTGGATCCTGTAAATTTTTTATTTGTGTATCAAAATTGTTTGAATGAAAATTTTGTTGAGCTGTTTACTTTCATTGACTAGACGCAGGTAAACTCGAGCAGGTTTACTCTTTTCATCATCAATATTTTTAACGCCAGAGTTGGTTGAATCGGTCTGCCATCTATACGTAGCAGTTAGTCAGAGACATGAATCTTTCCCACCAGAGTAATAATGTTTTATTGTGTTATACTGTTCCCGCAATGATATTCTTTTAATTGCTGCCGCAGGAAACCCTCGCAGATATTCACATGACTCATTGGTATTGTTCCAACCTGCTGCAATTCACTTTTTTTTCTTGTTTTCTGTAATTATATCAGTCGTCGACATTTTCATGAAAGTCGTAAATATTTTTCCCGGCGTGCAATTCGCTTTTTGTCGTAATTATTGTTTAATGGAAATATGAAAATGCCGTAATTTTTTATTGATCTATTTATATTTTGATATGACTTTGAAATTCAGTTTCCATATACAGTTGATTACTGGATCATAAATATTCGAGGTAAATGTTGCCATTATAATTTTATTATCGAAACAAAATTAATTATTTCAATGAAATATCATATTGAAATTTTGATTGAGAGGTTATTTTCAACAAAAAGTTGATTTTCAATGGTCTATTGTTACAAGTGCATCTGTCAATTCATTTTGACAAAGAACTCTTTTTTTCGCTCACTTCTTTTGAAGTAATGCTTGTTTTAAATTTCATATTGGCACCGAAAAAAATCTATTGAATCTACACGAGAATCTACACAAAATCATGTGATAAACTTGCTGAATTAAATTGTTCATACAATGAGTATTAACAAAATTGTACATCATTTTTTAAATTAAAATCAATAGAGAAATATTTATTTTAAAAAAAATTCAATTAATTCAAGTACTTTATGAAACTTAAATGTAATCATTATTTTTATTAGATTGATACCTGCTCTTTTTTACTCGTGCAAAAAATATGTAAACTCGCAATTTTCACATTTAAAATGGCTCCCTTTTTTATTTATTGCGATGAAAAAAATACTGTATTTGACGATAAAGTGATATTCAGTTTTAAAATGTAGCTTTACAATCAATTTAAATGCAAATCAAATTTATTTTAGCCATAAACG
Organism: Idris sp. 1 HC-2018; assembly: GCA_022817325.1. NCBI lineage: Eukaryota > Metazoa > Arthropoda > Insecta > Hymenoptera > Scelionidae > Idris > Idris sp. 1 HC-2018. The sequence continues at coordinate 9,068 of JABFPM010003641.1, read as the reverse complement.
ATTGGCAAGAATTTTTGTTTAACCGAGAACGCGACCTCTCTAAATACAAGCAAATTAATCAAGCCTGGATTTTGGTTGGCTTTGTAAATTGAAACGCCACTTTTTTACTCCGGTAATGGTCTACAATTAATGTTCTCGGTCGCTGAATTTGGGAAACTAAATTTAAACAGTAATGGGCACTGCAAATGTTTGAAAAGTTTTTACAACGTGAAAAAAAATCTCATTCTCCAATCAAACTCTAAAATTTTTTTATTAAAATCTGAATTCTATATCCAGTTGAAATTTTGAAATATCTTACTAAATGCAAAGTTTTGAAAAATGAGATATATTTTTCATGCAAAACAAGTGAACTAAACTATGTTGTATTTGAACATTAGCCACAAGTCGATTGTTTAGCGACTCTTTTTTCCCTGACGAAAAAAAAAAATTTTCTCACCGTGTATGTACCGTTACACATAAGAAAAAAGGTTAATTAGACTTTTACTAGTTTCTTCAATGCATTTACAGTTGCAACTCAGCTGTCAGGCTGTTATAAATATATTGCGTGCTTTGAAATATGACAGTACGCAAATTGCCCAGAAATTAGTGTCTCTTCTTATTTATCACATTTCTGTCGCTACTGTGTACATGTTAATTATTATACAAGATCTCTAACATTTACTCCACTTGTTCCAATATAAATTGGCAATATATCGTGCCAAAGACGACTTCATCAACGGTAAATTTTACAGTTACTTATAGAGAGGAAAAGAGACCTATGTTATCTTTTTATCAACAATTACAGAAAATTACTTCATCATGCTTGAAAACTTCTTCCGCGTAAGAATATCCGGATTTCTTTGCAGCAATCAACGTGATATTTAATCGTTGATCAATTGTTGATAAAAATGCAGCTCATTTCGATTATAATGAAAGGCTTCGTTTGAGCAACAATAAGCAAAATATTTCTTACAACTGCCCTTGATGTAATAGCATTACTAGTAATGTAAGTAACGATTAACGTAGTTTGTTTGCAACTGGTCAATAATTTAGTGCAAATTAGCTCGGCGTGGTTTGCAGCTTTGCCGCAAAAAGATTGTTAATTTAACAAAACATGTGAAACCAATGGGGTTCTGCTATTAATAATACAAGTTATCTCGGTCGAAGGGGCTTATGACAAGTTCACATAATTCAGTCGTTACATGTTATGCTCCATAATGAGGATTATGCAACTTTGATTCACGAGATTATGTTATTAATTTTCATTTGTACTGTTAATTTAAAATTGTACGAATAAATTTTGTATTCGTTTTTTAGTAAAACGTTTTAAGTACGATTATTTTTTCAAATGACAACTCAAACAAAGTTTATGAACAAAATTGAATCATTTTAATTCATTAAAAGAAAAAAAAAGAAAAATGTCTTATCAAATTAATGTAAACATAAACGAATAAAACTTGTTATGTATCGCAATAAATATATTCCAATTATGATGAAAATTGTAATTTGTTGTATGATAACATTGTTTATTTAATAAATATTTATCCTTCAAAATTTTATAATTGTTTAATTATTAATATCGTAATTGCAATAGTTTAAATTACTATTTTATAGATAGTCGCAATTACAAACTGAATAATCAAATTCTTACGAAATTTTAAATGATGAATTTTAGTTTACATTTGATGAAACAAACAATGACGTTATTTTATGAAAAATATAAAAATAAAGAATATTAGCTACCCTTATAATTTTAATAACATTATTATTAATTTCACTCTATCTATTTAATCATTATCATGCACTTTCAACTGTAAAATTAGTTCGAATGTTCATCATTCTAAAAAAGATTACAAATTTAGAAATAATTTTCTCAAACGCTAAAACGACATTAATTATGATCGAATGTATTTTTTTAGATTTAACTTATATATGAAGAATACAAATGAAGCTATAGATAGAAACTTTTAAACTGTAAGTTGAAATGCATGTTGTCAAAATGAGACAAGTTTACAGAAAGTTAGACAAATTGTACATCCTAATAATGACTTTTATAATTTTTTGGATAAAATTAATGTTCATAATATTTATATCCAAGACAAATAACGTGTCGCCAAAATATGATAAATGTATATCGCACACAAAATTGATCAATATTGTGTATACATTTTTAATTTAAAATAATGTATTTAATGACAATATTAATTTGTCAAAAAATGTCAATTCACAGTCTTAAGTAAAATTAAATTTTGTTATTTTGCAGAACATTTTCTGTAGAATTAAATGTCAATATGTAAAATCACAGAACATATTCTATGCGGTTTGTTTTCGCAACATATTCTGTAATTTCATGCAATATTTTTTTGATTGTATAATTTTTAAAGTGATCCAAGTGTTCAAATCTCACATGAAGAATTATTTTCAATCAAAATTAATGCTTTGTTTGCAATCAAGATTTAGTTCAATTAAGACTTTTATTTCAATCAAGTCTTTTTTTTAATCAAAACTTTCTTTCGTTTTAATTTGAATCAACTCTGCTTAAAAATGCCAAAATCATAAACAAAAAATACAAAGCACAACAGCACTGATCCCAGGTGTAAAATTTTTGCGGCCTGTTGACACTGCTGTTGCGAGAGCTTTAATTGAACGAGCCCGGGCGCGGGCTTTCGGTTCTGACGGAACACGGTGCTTAAAGGTCGATAACGCCAGACGATGACAAGCCCTAATAGAGTGTGCGTTATGGCCACACCTCGTCGTTGTTTGTTTTTAGAACACTGAGTTACAGGTGATGCACACTCGCAACTGCATTCGCCGAACAAATACAAGCAACCTTCTCTGATGTCACGCGCCGAGAGATCGATTTGAATAGCATTCGCGGTCTGGATGCCCAGAGCGGGTGCGCGCAGAGTGACGAGTACCAACAGAGAAGCAAAACTCGATAGAGGGAGAGAGAGCACGACAAAAGTAGGGGTAACGTTCGCCACTACTTGGACTCTGTTAAGCACGCCCGCACGTACGTATGATAAGTACGTAACCACCTGCTTGGCTATCTTTTGCAGCTCCATAATGCACCGAGAGGCTTGAGTCAACCCTGCTAGCGTGACAAATTTATAGCCATAATTATCGTGCGGTTCAATGCACATTTGGAAGAAAAAGACATTTGTGACCTGATTTTTTTTCCTATGAAATTTAACATTTCTTTAAAAATCAAGTTTAAAATGTTATTAAAATTAGATGGTATCTTGCTTTACTCAATTTTGAAGATTTGTTATCCTGAGCCTGAGTTAATTACTATTGAGATGAAGAGCCTGATTATCGTTTCAATACCCAATGTGCTACTAATTATACCTCAGGGATATCTTCGGATAACTTTGATGGAGCAACTCCATACGATGGTTTCAGCCTTCAAAATGTGTGCTCTGACTATTACAACTAGATAATCAAGTTTGTTCTGCAAAAGTCCTGAGCAAATGACAGTTTAAAATACACTTATTACTTTCGCTTCCTAGTCTATTTACGTTAACATTAACAATAATGATATTAATCTCAGGTCCATGCGCCAAAAACAACAACAAAATTATGAAATTTCCATTTGAATGCGGATTTCGAGCAGTATTTAGTGTGTTCCAAGTGATTATAACACAAAATGCAGTTTAATTGCGTCTGCAATCATAACATTATGGCGTTATAATCATCCGCATTGTCGAAGAAATCCGCAAAATGGTAAGAGTTTAAGCCTCAGACGACAAATGTCAGGATTAGATTCAAACATTCAAGTTTTCTTCATTATGTTCATTGAATGCAAAGTTAATATTGCCACAGCTTTTTTTCATCTTGATAAAACTTATTACAGTAGGAAATGGTATTAATAATAAAAGAAAAGCAAAAATTTATAAAGTTTAATGAAGCTTCTGGTGGTGATGTATCGAAGCGATGAACCGGAGCTTTATTTTATTTGATCATGATGATTTTCGTCGATAAGTGAAATATGAGTTGAGAAGCGGCTTTACCGTGTAATGAATGTATCCTACATAGGTATACTGCATAGTTGCTCGTTATTTTATCCAAAAAATTGATATATAACAAGTTTTCCTTTGAAAATAAAAAGTATATTTTTTTGAATGATACATCATTATTTTCTTACAAATACTTGCTGCTTGTTGTACGATTGGAAAAAGAAATGTCTTTCAATATTTTTTTTCTTCTAGTTTTTTTTGGAAAAGGCATGTGATGCAATGTGTGGCGTCTGGAGAGACATTAAAGTCAATTGTCGAGTTGCAGTAATGGACGAAGAAAACTCTTCTTGGATATGGTCGCGGGAGACCTCTACCAATTCCTTAATTGAATTAAAATGAGTTTCTTATATTCCGTTCACGTGAACTTTACAGACGCATTTACAGTTGCAAAATGGATTTATTTTTCTTTCCAGTTGAAATATCCACTAATATTATTTCTCGTTTTTTGTGCTAAAGACAAAAAATTGACATTTTATTGGAGAATCACTCTCTTTTTCGCCCTCTAAAACAATATTTTGACGGTAACTCCCGGTGCGTGACAAAATTAAAGTACATCGCATTCAGAAATTCAGATTTTGGAAATAAAAATTGAATATTTAATTTTGTGCACAAGTGAAGACCCCATTCCATGATATTTGCATTAACGGAATCATCATTATACATCAAAGTAATAAAGTTGCCAACTGACTCAATTGTAATTTGCCATTGTTACGCTTTTCCTCAGTGAAAACTGCTTTAAATTGTAATTAAATAATCCCACTCCCCATATATTAATTAAAATCCTAGCTTGGTGGGAGCGCTTTCCCTTAATAATTTTAGCTGAAATTTGGTGTTTATATATCAATGACAGATTAATTTTAAGACTGATTTTGCATAAAATAATATATTGTTTGACGTGATATACAACTCGAAACACCGAGTTAAATTCATTTTGGAGTAATCTTGCGGCGACGTGAGACTGCTCTGATACTAAATTTTATAGGGCAGTTAGCTGCGGCCCATGTCCACTGTCCGTGACAGCCGCTAGTTATGTGATTGATGAAATGTGCGACTCGTTAAAAATTCACGAACCCCAATGCTCAGAATGCGCATTTTCGTCGGTTGTAAAGATAATTTTTATTATTTTTTTATTCCGCTCAGCTGTCGGAAAATTTGAATTACAACTTTACGGTTGATGAAATTTATCAGAAAATAATTTAATTATTTTTTGTATTTTTGCGTGAATTTGCGGTCCCAAATTTGTAACAATATTTTTATTTGAAATATGTTTCCAAACGACTCAATAAGCTGCTTCAACTGTATGTAAAGAAATGGAAAAGATCCAAGAAAGCGAATAAAAATTGTTTTCTTTAAAATGAAAAAGATTATTCATAGGTTCTGATGAAACCTTTTTGCAGTGAACACTTTATTTTATACTTTATTATACATATTTATAATCATAAATCTCTTGAAGAATTTCAGAAAAGAGCATTTAGTTTTCGATTCACTTAGGAACTCACTTTAGCACTTTCTTTTAAACAGCAATAAGATTTTTACAAAATAAATATTACATTGACTATTACATTGATTATTACATTGACTTTAATATAATTTCGAATGCAACATTTTCTTAACCTATCTAAAATAGTTACCAAATAATAATCAATCATTTATTATTAGTTAATCCGACATTAAAAATTAATGCTAATTAATTCCATGATTAATTAAATCAATAGAAGCAATATTTATTACACCGGATTAGAATACAAATTGAATGCTATCTAGTAATCAAATATCCATCTGTGTAAAACAAATTTTCAATCAAATTTCATTTAAACGAAGTTAAAAAACTGGATTCAACTTTTAATTCAAAAGTCCTTAAGGGGGTTTGTAAAAACAATCTTTCAATTGATATTAAGTTACTTTTGAAGTGAAATAATCAAGAGTACAAGTTTTATGGTCAAAAGAAACTGCTGAAAGAGAGGGCAGATCGTCTCGTTGACACCTGAAAAAAGTGTGCAACATTTTTTGGGTGTCGTGTGTGGGTGCGCGTGGCTTTAAGCACTGAGGCGTATCCCCAGGGCGTCTCCCGGTCTATCCAGGAAGTTTCACAGCGGCGGAGAGACCCCGGCAAAATTATCCATCCGTGGTCTCGCCGTATATACCTACTTTCCGTATCGGCTGTCGCGATTCCAAGCCCGTCTTGTGAATTGCTCCGCCGCAAATGCGCTCGACTGTGAACTTCCAGAACGAATACACGCACCTGCACACAAAAATAGCGATTAATCTTGCAATTTTTGCGACGTTTTAGCTTTCGCCCTTTTTTCCCTTCCATTTCCTTTATTTATCTGTTTGTTTACGCGTTTCTTTTTTTTCTCTCTAAGAGTAGTGTTCGTTTTTTTTACTACAAACTTTCCGACGTTTTCTTTATTGCGGCTGGGACGTAAAATGTTGATCTATTTATTAAAGATGGCGATATAAAGTTCCATTGCAAATATTTATAAATAGCATTTAACCGACATGAAGTTTTCGGTGAGTGGAAATATTCGGAAAGCACAAAGCGACTCGGTGAAAGTAAAGCGATGTTTCGTCCCCGAGATTTATCACCTCGCGAAAAATTTCATTGTACACATTACTATTTTTAATGGCTTGCCAAGAAAATATAAAAAAAAAGAGAGCAAACCACTTGGCAAACATACAAACTGTTAAGTATTTTTACAAATTTCGCCCCGGCAAAAAGCTTAATGATTTTACCAGTTATTTTTCCAAAAGAAAACGCTCAGGGGACAAACAGTTTAAATTTGCAAATATATAACATTTGCTGTTAAGTTATTTAAATTATTTAAATAAACCAAATGTGTTTAGTCGGTTGACTTGGTGGAATGAGCTTAGAGAAATTTTTGCTTAATTATTTACACTTTTTCACTGTAACATTAGCATTTATTCAGCAAACACCATAAAAGCAGAACATAATTTGTCATTAAAGTTGATTTTTTGGACAAATAAATGGTTGAAAACAAAATTTTTAATTATACTTTAAACACACTGTAAATCAGTTAACGTTTTTTGTTACAGAAATAAAACAGTTGTAATAAAAATGCATAAGTAAAGGCGTCGTTTGAATGATTAGAAAAGTTGAGCGCGGATTGCGGAAGTTCGTGCTCGTCTAATGTGCAGATTCACGGCTCGTTCAGTAGCTTTTTGCGGCTACCACGGAAGCAATGAAAATAATTCAGAAAAATTGGTCATTTGCGACAAAATACGAGCTCGTCGCGTAAGCATAATTCTTCTGCAGCCACTTTTTTTTGATCGTCATTTTATTTGTTCTTTTTTTCTCAGTGTCGAGTGCAAGTCTATCACAGGAAAGTCTTAAGAGTTAATCAAAAGCATCGACGACACGCCTCTCACTTCCATTGCTTTTATTTTCGCCAAACAAATCCCGTATTTATTTATCATTTTGTTTGTCTTTGCGTCTCTTGTTTTCGGATTCACTTTACTTTCTCAGAGTAAAGGAAAATCTCTGGGATAATCCTTTGGCACGCAGGTGAGAGGAATTCTTTGAAAACCAATATTCATTCGACTGGTGCTTTGTACCAGGAACGAAAGCTATTTTGTTTGCATGTGTTTTGCATGTGCTATGTTACAAAAAATGCAATTAAGATAAATCAGCCTATTGACAATAATTTCAGCATTTTTTAACATATATATATTAATGTTAAAATAAAAGTATATATATATATATATATATACATTTAACAGTGTATTTTATTGCAATTTTGTTGACAAAATTTTCTCTCGAAATGTTTTCTCACACAAAAGATAAGGGTTGAAGAAAAGAAAACAAACTATAGCTGATTTGCCGAGTTTGCATAGCGTTTAAATTACAATTTGCGTGTAATATTTTCTTGATCGAAAGATGATTTCCATAATAATTTTGTTATTAATGGATTCGAACAAGCGAAAAGAAAGAAGAAAAAAGGAACAAGTTTAAAAGAGAACATCTGCACAGGCATAAAAAGAAAAAAGTATACAGAAAAAAGAATTTCATGCCGTAACGAGGAAATATGAAATTCGTAAATGAAATAAAATGCGAAAGCATAGAAGAAGAAGATTAATAAGGAGCAGCAGATATTATTGGTCATTCTTTTTACATTATTTTTGATTTCGACATTTCAACCTTCAGTTGATATCGTTTCTTGGATTTTTGTTTGTCGTAAAAGAAAAATCTGTTGATTAAAATTAAAAGAAAAGAAGACTGGTTTGGCAATTACAAAAAAACATACTAAAATTAATATAATTCTATTTTTAGTTTTGCAATGAAATAAAAGTCTGCCGTACAAAAAAAAAAAATTGATAAATGCATTAAACGTAAATTCGAGAAAAATGCAAAAAACTATTCGAACTCAAAACTCTTAAGGTAAAAATAATAAGCTCTTACTGATTCTGCAATAAAAAAATTCTATTTTTAATTAAAAAACATCAACAATGCACTTATGATGATTTTTTTAATAAAAAATCATTTAAAAGATCCGTAAAGTGCACTTACGGCTTTTTTATAGGTAAATCTTTCGAGAAATGACTAATGTTACAAGTTAAGAAAAGTGATAAGTGACATTTATTATTGTAGCGTGTCAACTTCATATCGGTATTTAATTTAAAAATGAATCGACTCTTAAATAATAAATAATGATTTTGAATATAATATAATAAAATTATTATAAATTTAAAAAAAAAAGATTGTTCAACAATCCCATGTATATATTTATTTTTTTCACTTTTATAAAAAAAACACTTTATTGAAAATATTTATAAATATTGTTATTTTTATGTTGAAAATTTTTTAATTTTTCCACTAAAATACTTTCTTGATTTGATTATTTGATTGATTCATAATTGATAAAATTAATTAACAAGTGTTCATCGTCCAGCGATAAACCACTAAATGAAATTACGTCTTTTTAAATTTGGAAAATAATATTTAAATAAACGTTAAAACCGAACAAGAAAACCGTAACTACAAAAGTTTTTTTAAATTTGTATCGATGGCCGTAATCTCGTCGCATTTACTAGCGAAAAAGACCATAAGTGATGTTA
>JABFPM010003640.1:0-14033 GCA_022817325.1 Idris sp. 1 HC-2018 | reverse complement strand
TATAAAGTATAAATTAAAAAGAAATTCAAGTAAAAGTCAAATTTAAAATTTTACATCAAACGTTTTATAAATCAATAATATCAATAATTACTACAAAATAATTGATATAATTTCGTGTATAGATTCATCGAATCAACATGTATAGATCATACTTAGAACATACATGTAAGGAAAAATGTGTACGGCGCTAACTTACATGTTTTATACATGGATTGTTTATATATGACCTTGAGTTTGACCGAGAATCGAACTCGAGACTCCGAGGTGATGAACCAGAGTTTTAACAACTGAACCACATAAATTAATTATATTCCATGTAAAAATAATACATATATTCTATTAGCATGTTCCATGTATGGGAATTGTAATATGTGCGACGTGATCATACATGGACCATTAACCATATATGGAATTTGCCAATATATTATATGAATTATTATTATATAAATAAAAAAACAACATATAATGCCGACACGCGAGTATTTTTCATTAAAATATAATGTATTTTACGCATGCATTTGCATAGTGTTTTAAGGCTTCTTCACAATGGACACGCAAATTAAAATGCTACGCAAACGTATGCGTACAATCCATTGTATTTTCATTGAAATACCATGCGTCTTACGTTCATGTAAAATTTAAATGTTCGTCTCCATTGTGAATGAGTCTTTAAGGCTCCTATAGAATGAATATGAAAATAGTATTTTATGTATCAAAAGCGGAATAGCAGCTGTATTAGACGAGTGCTGTTACGAAGTACAAGTTGATACAGCTAATATTTTCGTGTTGTACACGATTTTTGTATAGCGAGTGGCCAATCAAAGCCGTTATTTTAAACAATTAATTTGTCTGAAGATATACATTTAACCCTCAGAAAAATGCATGTTTAATTATTATCGCATTTATTATACATTTCAAGCGGTTTGAATTTTAAAGAATTCGTAACAAAGAGATCTTTGTTACAGGCCACCGCGTAGCTGTGTGCCGGCTTAGCTCAGCCTCGCGGGGAGCATTCCCACAACCAATTTCGACACAGCGAGGTCTATATAAGGAACCGAACTAGTGATTTTTCATCACCTTTCTCCTGTCTCCCGAGCTGCCTAGACTAAAGATGGGCAGGTGAGCGGCCTCTTTTATGGCTGTTACCGTTTCCACAGTCTTTCCAGCAATCCTTACCTCTTCCATTAACAAAATTCCCGCTAATATTTCTATAAATTCCAGTATCTGCAAAAATATAGTGGCCTTATTTAAAGAATTGTAATTAATTAGGTTTGAATAAAATTTTTGAATTATTCTTAAAATCACCAGATTCAGTTAAAAATTGAAGTCGGAATGTTTCAAATATTAAAATTGAAGTTTATAAATTATACAGATAAGGAATTGGATTCCAATGCAATTCAGCAATTTTAAATATTCATTAAACTGCTTGTTTATTAATAGGTTTTGGATACTATTCAAAATCCAATTAAATAAGGCCAATTTTTTCAAGAATTCAAAATATACAACGTTTCATTTTCTTTGAAAAATAGTAATTTAGTGTTAATGTGATATTACTAATTAATTCTAATTATGTTATTTGTGATTATTAATTTGTTTTATAGAAGTTGATTTTTATTAGCTTATGGACTTGAATAAAGGAGTATTCACAATGCGCGAGTTTTGAACATATTAAACGTCAAACGAAACGATTCAAATGTTCGTAAAACGGTGACGTTTACGTAATTTGCATAAAAATCTATTGTTTTAGAATGGAAATTACACAAACGTCACTGTCTTACGGACGCTTGAATTGTTCCGTTTTACGTTTCGTACGTCCAAGATTCTCTCATTGTGAATAGCCCATAACTTGTCTACAAATGTACATAGTACATGGAGAAAAAAGACACATACAAATTACGGTAACTTTCCCGTAAAAAAGAAAGATTATGTCAAACACGGTAAAAATAACCAAAAAATCACGTATAAGTAAAAGTGAAAATCACGTAAATAAAAACTGCGAAAATGCAGTAAATTTACTTGATTTTAGTTGCAAGTAAATTTACTGGTATTTTAAAGTTGAGCTTGAAAATTCTGCTTTCATACTTCAAAAATGCAGTTCGACTTGTTTAGGTTAGGTAAAATTTTTGTACTTAAATTTGTTTGAAATGTCCTAGATATTTATATTTTGATTAAAACCTAATGAAAATTACATTTAACAATAATGAAACAATTTCTTTTGTTGCATAATTTTTAAAGTCATTACTCTCAGTTTGAGATGAATATTACAAATTGTTTACCCGATTCATTTTTATTCCTTCAATTGGCACCAATAATTATTGAAATTCATATTGTTTTTGTCAAACATAAAATCTCGCAGTTTTTATCTTTTTTAATTTAATAACGCAAAGCTGTATTAGACCCTACAAGTATTATTATGCCATAAATTACGCAGTCGCAAGCTCGGTGATCATCTAACCTAACTTGTCTACTGAGCCGATGTTTTATATACGATAGCGTCGGTGTACTTTACTTTTGAAGTTGGAACTGCATTTTTGCAAGAAGAAATGTATCTATACTTTGAATTTGCCGTAACTGTGGAAAAATGAAGTGAAAAACTTTATTTTCCAACCCAAACTTCGATTTTGCAGCATTTATACTACAAAATTGGAGTTATACTTCAATTCTGTAGTAAGTTTACTGTAAAACGTAAACATGTTATTACAGAGTACTACAATTAAATTTTCCGTTTTAGAATCGTTCCTTTTTATGGGAAAGGTACCGTAATTTTTATGTATTTTTTTTCTCCATGTAGGCGTAAGCTTCTTGAAAGAGACGTCACGTAAAATTACGATTTATCCTTTAATATTTTAATCATAGTAAGAGATCCTCCGAGATTACTTGAAGTTATTTAAAGAAGATGATTAACGAAAAATTAACAACATATTAGTACATAAACCTAATCTATTTAATTAAACGTCGTTACGAAAGTTAAAAGTACCCAATGGCAATATTCACTGTATCAAACATAAAAATTTATTCTAATCTGAGAATCACTCGCGTAAGCTGCTCATCATCTAAAACTGGTCGATTATGAAAACGACCAAAAGCGTTTTTTTGTCAAGTATTTCTCTTCTGGCCACCGAGGATTCTGCAATATGACGATTACTGTGCGCAGAAAAAAATGATAACAACGCTGCTCTTGAGCAGTTCTTCTTTGATCCATCTGCTTGTGGATTGTTTGGATGATCAGAAGTGTGGCTTTCATGGAGTCAAAATAATATAGTCTGATTTCTAACGTATATTTTTAGTTAATTGAAGATATAATATTTTAAAGTTGATAATATATATAATTCTGTTTTCTCAGAAAAAATAGATAAACTAAGGATGTTTGTAGTTTCCTTGGACTTGATGTTTTCATACTTCGTGCTTGCAGTGCGCACTGTATAGTCTAGACTGTTAAATTATTTCGATATTTTCTCACGTTGTTTTTACATAAATAATATTTTCAATGGTAAATCATTAATTACGAATGTTGAAGTCTATTTATTTTTTACAAATAAGCGTAAGGTACAGGTTTTATTATCACTCTAGTAGAAATTTATTTTTTCGCCCTGATAAAACCTGGTGCCCATAATGGGTATTAGTTGGGAAATTCTGAGTGACTCTAGAAATTAAACTTATGTAGAGGTTTATGTAGGTACCATATGGGCAAAATATGAAACTTTTATTGGGTCCATATTAAAGTGTAATGCCTTGCCCATGTGGGCAAATAATGGGTATTATGTGAGTATTTCAATATGCAAAATGTGTGTATTTTATTTATAAAAAAAGGCTTTCATAATTTAATTATATTTTTCATTTAAAAATATATTTAAAAAAAATTAAATAAACTTAAATAAAATATAAGTTTGTATAATATTAATACTTAAATGTTTAAATAATAGTTTTACACTTTAAGTAGATTTTTTGTATTAAAAACAAAGAACTTTCTGTTAAAAAATAAAACAATTAAGCAATATAATTATAACTAATTTTCATAAGAATTAACAACTATATTTGTGCAATTAATCCTATCAAAAAAGTATGTACAAAATTCGTAATCAGTTATTTAATGCTCCAAAAAGGTTGCTTTTTATTAATTTTTTTCATAATTTTGTATAATTCGTAATTTTATGGAGTTAATGTTTTACAGGAAAAAATTTACGTTTGTAAATATTTACGTGCTTAAGTGCCCATATTGGCCGCAGTTACGCTCATCGAGGGTAACTTTCGGGGTACCATATGGGCAAGGCATTACAGATCTATATGGGACCAAAATGCATTCCACATTGGCCCCACTTTGACCCAATATACAAAGTAGTCAAACCCATATAGGACCCAGAAACAATTTCTACTAAGGCACTTTTTATTCAAATTAATCTAAAATATTAATAGCTTGAACCCTTTGAGCTGTAGTTAGAACTATCTGTGTCACGAACTATTAATATCAATTCCTGTAAGAATATGTTATGATGAACAAAGAGTTGACAAATAATTCAAGACTTGACTTGGGTCTTAAGAATGGTTGTATCTCGGTATAGCCTATTTTTTCATTGAAATCACCTTCAAGAATCATTTGATTATGCCATTATTGCCAATCTCATATCCGAGATTAAAAAAACAGCAGGTTGTTTAAGAGTGCTGTAGCTAATGTAGAATTTTATATAATTCGCTACAAATCTGAATACCTCCGGAATTAATTGTTCATATACTTATAGATGTCTTTCTGATTACAAGAATCCCCAATTCTAAGTATTTTTAATGACTAAATTTAGAGATCCGAGTTGCGCTCAAGTATTTTTAATGACCAATTTTAGAGATCTGAGTTGCGCTTAAATTATTAACATGCAACTTCAGGTGGCGTTATTTATTCGAAATCACACAAACAGTTGTAAATTATTAAATGTTAAATTGAATAACTGAAATTTTCACCTATAGATAGGGTTTCTCATTCACAAACGTGAAAGTACTTCATTCACATTCAAATATAAATATTATATTGAGTGTGATTATTACAGCACATCAGTAATCAGTAAAAAATATACAAAAATGTCTCAATCAACAATGTTAAGTGAAAAAAAAAAATGTTAGTATTGAATAATTTTAAATATAGGTACTATCGGACATTAAAAAGAACCGGTGAATTGTGTTGGCGTTGCACTAACAAATGTTGTTTAGCCAAAGTGTACACAATTGGAAAAGAAAATATTGTTTCTAAATGCGCCGGAGAACATCATCACAACCCAGCTTCAGCAAATTTATTAAACCGACAAAAAATTAATAATTCAGTAACCTTTGAAGTAAAAAAAGGCTCTAATGGACGACCTAGATCAGTTTTACAAACAGAAATAAAAAATACCCCTCATGTGATGACTACTATGAGCAGACCTGATTTAAAGCGAATTACGTTATCCAAAATAACCAACATCAATTGCTGAAATTCACACAGCTATTGAAATGATAGATTATACACAAAAATTCAAAAGAAAACTTCTTATTATACAATGGCAGCTCTGAAAATATCATTATTTTGTCGTGTGAAAAAAATTTAACCATCTTAAGTAAATGTGATGTTGTGTTAATGGATGGCACTTTTAATTATTGCACCAAATTTTTCACTCAACTTTTCCCATTGCACGATTATGAAAGCAACGTTTATCTTCCATTGGCGTTCTGCTTATTGAGAGACAAAAAAGAAACCACGTATGGCAAAGTGTTTAGTATTTTAAAATGTGAAGTCGCTAAATTAAGATTGAATTTTTCTCCAAAATCTGTTGCTTCTGATTTTGAGTTAGCTATTCAATCAACTGTAAAACAGATTTTTTGACAATTCAATCATTAGGTTTAGTTCGACATTATAGAGATACTGAATCGGCAGTAGAAAAATGGCTCCATTACATATTAGGACAAACTTATTTACCACCTTCACTAGTCGGAGATGCATTTATAGAATAGTTATAAGAAAAACCAGAACACAGTACATTATTGACGAAAATTCAACTTATCCCCTAAATATTTGGGCAGCAGCAAATACTGATGTTGAACGAACAACAAATGGTTGCGAAGCATTTCATTCTAAATTTAATGACTCATTCACATCTTCGCATCCAAATATTTTTGAATTTATTTCTATTGCTTTAGATTTTCAAATTGATACATATAACAAAATTTCGAGTTTAGAAGGCGCGGTGCGAAAAGAAAATGCAGTTCGCAAAAACGAAAGCAACTTGTTTATTGATAGTAAAATTAAACAACTGTTGAACGTAGGCATCAATTTGATCGATTTTGTTAAATGTGTATCTTATAAATTTAGTTTGTTACAAAAGTAAATTTTTTATTATTTTTAAATATTATTGTTAATTGTCAGTTCAATATAAATAAATGTGATTATAAATAAAAACGTTTTTCATCTATGAACATCATTCATATTTTAACAATAATTTAAAAACTTAGTCATCTTTGAATATTGAGCGGAACTTGGTAGAGCGCAATTCGGAACACTCTCATCAGTGGTAAAAATTTCTTGAGCGCAACTCGGATCTCTAAATTTGGTAATTAAAAACACTTCCGCGCAACTCTGATTTTTCTAATCAGGGGTAAAAAACCTTTGAGCGCAATTATTAATAATAAGCGCAACTCAGGTACTCCCACACTGTAAACAGGTTGTTGAAAATTCAACACGACTTTAAACAACATTTTGTGTAATTTTCAGATTGTTTCTGAATTTTAAAGTTTTCATTGTAACACAATGATATAACCTAAATGTCATATTTTTAAAAAGCCTTCAACACTCACAAGTAAACCTACCCAAGTGTCACACGCCCATATGGTTATAATTATGTTTTTTTTTGATATGTTTAAAAAGTTGTTTGGACAAGCTGTCAAAAGTTGTTGATGTCAAGTTATATTGACGGTAGATTCGAGTTCAGATCCCAAAAACGTAAGTATACACATTTTAATAGATTTATAAAGAAATTTAAAAAGTTATGATCGAAAGTCTAATATTAAAAAAAAATTAAATTTCAACCTCTTACCGACACGGGTTATTCTGCTCGAAAAAATCTGTAAATGATTTTTCTGAGTGTAGAAAATAATTAACTACCAATCTGTTTTAAAAGTATGCAATAATGAAAGATATGATTATACATTAAATAAATTTGCTTAATTTTTTTATTTTTATTAACCCATACATTTATTGGAATTTGAAAGATAAATTCAAAATCAACAACACATAATTGAATTTAACACAAGTTTAAAATTCATTGCTGTGTGCAACCAGATTAAACAACATGTTGAATTTCGCAGCAACTGACTTACAGTGCGAATTTTTCGGCATTTATCACGCCCAAGTGAAGATCTGACTTTATTAATTAGCGTAGACAAGTTTCTTTAATCATAGCTTCGTTTATATTACCGGTGAGGTTCCCAATGAAAATATTCCGCGATTGTAGTTTGTTGTGATTGGAATCACCCAATTATGAACTTGAATGTTTTGTTGATGCTGACTATAGAGGATGTTTAGATGATAGAAAGTATTTATACATTTATTGTATAATCTTTTATTGTTAACGGTGGTGTTATTTTCTGGAACTTAAGAGAACAAAAAAATAGCATTATCTTTTGTGGAGGCTGAATATATGGCATTTACTGAAGCTTCAAGAGAAACTGTCTATATTCAAAGTTTTCTAAAAATCCTTGGTCAAAATTCATCACAACCTATGAATTTATCAAATGTTAACGTGGGAGCTAAAAAACTTGCAATTTATCCTATTTATTATTCAAAAATTAAGCATATAGACATACGTTATAATTATATCCGAGAACCTGTAAAATACAAAAGAGTGATTGTAGAACACGTTCCTTCTAAATCTCTCACCAAATCAAAACATTGTCTCCATCTTCTCAGTTTGAATATTCCTCTGAAATAAAGATATTCTGCTTGTCTCGAGGGGGCGTGTTGAAAAATATTCTATATTTTAAACATATTCGATTCGACACTGATAAATTCAGTTTATTATTCACTTTTAACAATATATTATTATTTTAATCTTGCGGTTCTGTTTCCGAATGAATTACTTTCAAACTCTTAAAATTAGACGCTTCATCACTTTATGTTTTTCTTACAATAGGCGTACGATATTAGAAAAATTAAAAAGTATTTTTTAAGTCATAATATAAAGTTATAAGCAAGGGTCGAAACTCGGAAGTCCCTCAAAGAATGGACGAGACTTTTAAAGAATATTGTAAATTCTAGAGACTTCTGCAGAGTCTCGAGAATTCTGAAAGAATTCTAAGGAATTAAAAAGAATTCTAAGGAATTAAAAAGAATTCTAAGGAATTAAAAAGAATTCTAAGGAGTTCTAAAGAATTTTAAAGAATTCTAATCATGGAATATATTAATTATTACCCAAGACTTTAAAAATGAGCCAGGCTTGGTCGAACAGTGGTGAACAATGGTTGGCGTTGGGCGTTGGCCCAACGTTGAAGTAACAATTGGCAAAGTACTGGTCCAAGACTGGCTCAACGGTAAGATATATTTTGTCAATTTCAAGGGCCGGGCCAACCTTGGTACAACACAGAAAACCTACGGTTGAAGTCAGTACTGACCCAATACAGAAACGACTGTTGGTAAATTGTTGATACGATGTCGATTTATAAATTGACTTACTTGATTTACTTGAGTAAATTTTGAATGTACTAATTAATTAAATTATTTAATTAATTACGAACCAATGTAATCATATATTTGATATTATTGAATATTTTAGAATGTATAAATAATTTTTGAATAATTAAGAATTAATTGTACTGAGTTAATGAAAAAAAAAATTTTTATACTACTTTTTTTAAAATAAATTTCATTTATTCAGGTGAATAACTTATAATAAAATGTATAATCAACACTAATTTTCTATGTTGGGCTAGCCTTGATATACAATATTGGACCGACATTCAGATACGATAATGGGTCAACATTGGTAAACTATTCTGAGCCATCGTTAAACTATGTTACATCCCGACATTGGGCCAATATTGGTAGTCGGCGATTTGCCAACGGTCGTTGGTATTTTGCCAATGTTGGGCCGATTTCATTTTTCTGCTTGGGTAGGGTGTGTCGAAAGTGGTCAAAAAAATTTTGTTTGTTTTGGACCATGATTAACTTTTTCTTTTTCATGCCACAAAACCATATCTGCAAAGAAATCGATATTTTGAGCCAGCGTGTTCGAGCGCAGAGGCCCCAAAAATGGTTAATTTTGCATTTTCTTATGTATATAGAAAGTAATTTTTGAGTATAAATAAATACTTTTGCATTATAAAAACATTCTTCAGAAATGAAACTTTACATATAAAAGCTTAGCTGAATGATAACTCAATTATATCTTCGATTATAAAAATAATTATATAGTCAAATTTACTCATTTTTATAATTAATAACTAGTTTAGTCAAGTAAATGGTCCAATATTCTATCATTTCGGTATTTTTTTTAATATATATTTTTAAATAACGATTCATCATTATTTAAGTTTAGCAAAATCTTGCTTTAATAATAATAAACATTTTTTTTGAAGAAATACAGTAAAATAATTTTTTGTAAATCCATTTTATTTCCGATAATAAAAATAACACAGGTACTTTATTATCATTTATGTTCAATAGTAATTTTAATCTTATTATATATTTATAGCTGAGTTATTAAAAAAAATAATAAACAAAGTAAAAAATATTTAAAATGAATCTTCTTTTTTAATAGACAGTTCTATTAAGGAGACTCCATGCTAAATTGGCTAAAATCATTATTCTTTGATGAAATGACTTGAAATTTTGTACAAATATACTACTCAACTAACTAAAATACAATTTAAGTTGAATTATTGATAAAACTTATATTTTGTTTATTTATTTTCAAAATTATATGAAAAAGAATATCTTCGAATTGTTGTAATGTACTGAAACAAAACAACTAAGTCATAAAAATGTATAATTGATATATTCCAAGATTAGACTTTTTTGGAATTCTTTGGAATTCCTTAGAATTCTGTTTAATTCCTTAAAATTCTTTGGAATTCTTTCGGAATTCTCGAGACTCTGCAGAAATCCCTAGAATTCTCAATATTCTTTAAAAGTCTCGTCCATTGTTTGAGGGACTTCCGAGTTTCCAACTCTTGGTTATAAACAAAATTTGGTTTTTTTAATTTCAATGTTTTTTTATTGTAGAAGTTAACTGTAGAAATCATGTAGGTTGAAAATAACATTAGACTGATGACGCTGACATATTAAAAAAGACAGATTTATGAAGGCATACTAACGAGTTAACTCGCCTATTTAAAATGTACATGTTATTAATGTATTTTAAATGAGTGAGTTAACTCGTCAATATAGCTGAAAGGATTCAAATTTATCAATCTAAAATAAAGCTAAATTTTTTTTTCATAATTCCATAAGTTAGTTAACAATTTAAAAAATTGAATCTCGATTATTTTTTATAGCAATTTAAAATGAAACTTACAACGAATAAATTTCGAGCCTTTAAACAAAAAAAAGCATATCTGCAAAAATAACAAATTTATACCGACTTGAGTTCCGCAATAAACTTCATAAAATTTCATTTGTGAGTACTGTTATTTCGTTAAAACATTTAAAAAAATTAAAGAAACCTGGCGTTTTTTTAACACATATCTCATGAGTGCCACTTTATTATTCTGTCAAGAATGCACACCTATTTACATTATTTAATTACATTGGTACACAATGTGTACTATACACAAATAATTTTATACGTCATTAACTTCTTCGTCTTTTTGTTTCAGGCAATCACAATTAATTTTGGAGTAAGTATACAAATCAAAAATATACTATATAATTTATTTAGTGAATGATTTGGAAAAGTTATTATATTTTTAATAAGTAGTTACTTTCATGGTGTCATGCTTACCGACAACTTATAAGATAATTTCCGTGGCAACTGAAAACAATATTTACCAAAAAACTCCGTTCTGGTGGAACAAAACTACTAGCGTGAAGCCAAAATGCCACTAAAATGAAATTCGAGATTTTCGGGGGGGGGGGGGGGTGTCAAAATTTTTCCATTTTAATGTACGTACTTTTTGAATGACCCCTAAATAAACATTTACTTCAAATTAAAAACTTGGATAAGTAAGACTTCAAAGGGCCGGAATTTTTGTCCCATTTTAGAAGTTTCTGAGTTATCTAGGTTCCACTTATCGAGATTTGACTGTATTTTAATATTACCTTAAATATCTTGAAAATATTCCAACACTTTCTAAATTGTTCACTAGGTTTTAAAAATTTGTATTTTTCTAAAATTAAGATATTCATTAATTTTTAATTAAAAAAAATTATTTTAACAGCAAAAGTTGCCTTGGGCGTCATGCCCAGTTGTTAACGGTAAGTCAGTAGAGGAATGTGCCAAAAGTTCGGAGACTGCATATTTTTGGTATCGTACGACGTTAGATGCTTCACCTAGCATCGATGATGGTCAAGGTCTCAAATGGTGGATTGTGATGTGTCTTCTTTTGAGTTGGCTAATTGTCTTCTTTATTGTGATGAAAGGGATACAATCATCTGGAAAGGTAAAATTGATTGCTTTTTAATTATTCAGCAAAAATGTATAAATCAGTACTTAAATGTTTCTATTATTTACAGGTGGTTTATTTCACATCCCTGTTTCCGTACCTGGTTCTCACTATTTTTTTTATTCGCGGAATCACTCTCAAAGGCGCAGGCGCTGGACTCGTTTATATGTACACACCAAAGGCATGAATATATTTAATACATTCTTTTTTATCTAAAAATGTGTTTCAATGTACAACGATTATAATAGGTAAATATTTGTTTGTAATTCAAGGTGGAAAAACTTTTGGAACCTACTGTATGGTTAGACGCTGCCACACAAGTCTTCTACAGTTTTGGCCTAGCGTTTGGTTCACTCATAGCTTTTGGAAGCTATAACACTCCTAACAATAATTGTGTTCGCGATGTCATCCTTGTAAGCGTATGTAATGCCTTTACTGCTATTTATGCCAGTGTCGTAGTCTTCGCCATTCTCGGTTTTAAGGCGATGTCTAACGTCGACAAGTGCCTTGATAGGTAAGACACATACAACATTATTCTAATATAAATTATGATAACTGAATATGAGCAAGTCTATAGAAAATTTGATTTTATTCGTAAAAAATCGAAACATTTCTGGCTGAAGGCACATCTTTGGGACCATTGTTAGAAATGTGAAGAAAAGATTGAAATTTTGAAACTTGAAGCACACCTTTGAGACTATTGTTTTCTTGTTCTTCAAAGGGAAAAATAGTCTTAAAAGTGTGCTTCAAGTTTTAAATGTTTCTATCTTTTCTACCATTACTATGTAATTTTCTGTATCATTGCCCAAAATAGCATATTTAATGGTGTCACTCTTAAAATGTTGAAGGGTGAAATTCCAATATTTTTTATGTATTTCAGAGGTCAAAAAACAAGATAAAGATAATCCCAAAAATGTGCTTTCAGCCAGAAATTTTTCGATTTTTTTTAAAATCAAATTTGTTGTAGAATTGCTCAAGTGAGAAAATATTATTTTTAAACACTTATGCAGATAGCAAAATGTGCAGGATGAATTAGTCGAAAAATGTTTGAATCTAATTAGATAATTTCCAAATGTAGATAAACAACTTTGCCAGATTATTTTAAAAAATTTAGAAATTGTTGATATTAGTGTGAATTTTTAAAAAAATTGTTTTCAGTAATCGCAAATTGGTCATTGAACATGGACTATTAAGTAGCAATGCTACAGAAGAGCAATACGAGCAAATCATACATAATCCTTTATTTAATGCTTCTGCATTAAACATTACATTGGGAAACTGTAGTTTAACTGATCAGTTAGACAATGTAAGTAACGGTTTTTCATTTAATTTAAAAGTTTAATCACTATATGATATAAAGTAAATTTTATTTCTAGGCTGCACAAGGAACCGGGCTGGCTTTCATTGTTTTTACACAAGCAATTGTAGAACTGCCTGGAGCGCCATTTTGGGCTTGTATTTTTTTCTTAATGCTTCTGGCTCTTGGTTTAGGATCTCAAATCGGTATACTCGAAGGCATGCTGTGTGTTATTTTTGATATAGATTTGTTCAAAAGGATAAAAAAACAATATATGACAGGTTTGTATAATTCCACAAAAATACTTTATTAAATTTGAAAATATTTTCAGAATTATCAATCAATTTGTTGTATCAGTAAACATGCAGGTGGTTTTTCATGTTTTGTGGGTGTTATTAACTTATTTTTGCCCAAAAAAGTTTTGCTCTAGGAATCTTTTATTTATTATTATTTTTTATATTTTTATGTATAATTGGATAATAATTATCAACTTATGACATTACTGTCAAAACTTTAAAAAAATAATAATTTAATTTACAATTTTTTTTATTAATATTTTGAACATTAATGATATCAGTTTTGAATTTTTAAATTATTAAATTATGATTTATAATACGTTGCCGGTTGAATTTTTTTGAAAATTTTGAAATTATCCAAAGATGGCAACCTTAATTAAAAACGAAAGAAATATTAATATATTTTTATAAAGGTAAATTATTTATAAAGCGAAAAATGATCTAACAATATTTTTTGTAATTTGGAGAACGTAGTCTTTATTAATCTCAACTCTCTAATGAAAACTATAATTTTAGATAAATCATTTACATTAGCAGCATGTGACTATTTACTAGAGGTGTGCGACATCTCGAATTGACCGAGATCTCGGCTTTCAAGAGAGATCGAGATTCATTCGAGCGATATCGAGCGAGATCTCGACGTTTTTTCCAAAATCTCGAGTTTTTTTGAGATTATTAGTTTTGAAGAACTTTGTTAATTGTTAAAATCTTTTTTAAAAAGTCTGGAGTTTACATGAATATCTGATTGAATGTACTTCTATTCTAGCGTATTAAACAAAATATTTTATTCGAATATATACTAACATAGAATTTTTCAGAAAATGCGT